>PVJX010001389.1:0-107500 GCA_004027295.1 Dolichotis patagonum | reverse complement strand
AGGTTTGGGTGACCCTAAGGGTCTGCACTCCTGAACTGTTCCCAGGGGATGCCAGTATTGCTAGTCCATAGAGCATATTTTCAGTGGCAAGTCTCTAAGAGATACACATCCTTGGGGTACTCTTTTTAAAAATTATACCCACTTCTGTTTCAACAGCTCACTCACCCCAATAGAAAATCTCACTTAAGTCTGGGTTTATGCCTTTTTAATATTGATTATTCATAGTCTTGTCTTTTTTTTTTTAAATAGGAAAACAACGAATTGCTCATAAACCTCATTCTAAGCCAAAAACTTCAGATATTTTTGAAGCAGATTTTGCTAATAATGGAAGACCTAAGGATTTTCTTGCTGATAAGGAACTGTGGGCTCGACTTGAAGAACTAGAGAGACAGGAAGAATTACTGGGTGAACTTGAAAGGTATCTAATGACAGATTCTCTTTCCAAGGAAATCTGTTTCTGTATCTATTTCCTCATTAATAAAATAATATGGTCTCATTGAAGAAAATGCAGAAAGGCCTAATACATTAAATTATCAATAATCCTTCCACCCCAAGATAGACATTAATTTCCACTATTTTCATATGTCCCAGTGCATATGTGTGCACATACTTTTAAGTCAACATTTTAATTTTGTATTATAAATTCCAGCTATAGTTTATATTAGGAAGTAATTATACCACAGAGTTGACTTTTAATAATTATGGATGCATTAATATTAAATTTTAAATGAGGTATTTTAACAGTACAGTCAGTATAAGGCTCTCTCTTTGAATGACTTGTGAAAAAAACTTGCTTTGAGTTTAAGTTTGGTACTGGAAAATGTTTGTCCTTGCTTTCCATTTGCCAACTTTTTTTGTTTATTGAGCAGTCAGTTTGTAATCTGGTCAGGTAGTTTTATATATGAGAAACTTTACCAAACTGCTATTTGAAATACACATTAGCACTCACTTAGAATTGTCAAAGTGCTAAATGAAGTCTGCTACTACGGAAGTTTCTATGTTATTTTGCTTAAATGATGTACCATATGCAGTAATTAGTTTCTGTGAAAAATAGGACAAGAAGCACAAAAGATTCCCCCCCTCCCCCACCATTTCACCTATAAATTTAGGTCTTTTTGATTAACTGGTACTGTTTCACTTTTTAAAACCAGTGATTTTCTTAGTCATGATTCTCTATTTTTGCATGATGTTATTTCAGTTCTATTGTATTTTTGGTTTTGTTATTCCTGTAAGGCCCTTGAATCTTTTATAGAATGAAGCATGATAGATATACATTCCTATATATAAATATGTGCATATGTATAAATTCTTTAGTTTTAAAAGTTACAATACATGCTTGCTGTAAAATATTCAAAGATTGAAATAGAAAATAAAAATGTTATATTTTTGTGCCATTAATTTTTGGTCTTTAAATAGGAATACATATTACTCAAATTTCTTTCAAGCTCTTATTCTACTATAGAGACTGTATTTATATTGTGTCTGGCCAGTATTCAAGTGAATTTATTACATATATTCTTCTTAAGTTTGAATAACCGCAGTATGTAGAAATGGCGTATTAACTAATGCTTTTTGTTAATTTAGATCAAAACATTTTGTCTTTTGTTATCTAGAATTCTTGTTTTAAAAAAAACTTTCATTTTTAAGATGTGTTAGGTACATGTACCATTCCGTTGTCATGATGTGTTGCAAGTATACTAAAAAACCCCAACAAATTTGTACTTTACACAAGATTTTAATTTTTACTTATTGAAATGAGCTGGAAATTAGAATACATACAGTTGTAATGTTTATTTCATGTTGTTTCTTTTTCTCTGCTAGCAAACCTGATACTGTGATTACAAATGGAGAAGATACAACCTTTTCTGAAGAGGAGAAGGGAGATCAAAACACAAATGGGAATGTGATGCATCAAGGGACAGACTCCATTACTCCGAACGGTTGTTCTAAGGGTGTTACAAGTTCAGAACTGTTCAGTGGTCAAGTGAACAATAAATTGAACTGTTCAGTGAATGGCTCAGATTCATATCACAGTAATGAAGGTGATGAAGATGAAGAAGAAGAAGAAGAAGAAGATGAGGAGGAGGAGGATGGTGGTGGTAGTGATATTGAGAATGACCAATATTCTTCAGGGGTTGGTGATAGTTCTGTACCAACAATATACTTTTCTCATACTGTTGAACCTAAGAGGGTTTGTATACTTTCACTTTACTAAGTTTGGTTATAATTTAAATATTAAACGTTACCTTTGTTATTTTTTAAGAGAAAAATGTTAACAGTGAATAAGATTATTGATACCCCCAAATAGTTTGAAAATCATCCTTTGCCTCTTATTCTGATGATTTGTCTTAAAAGAAGAAGGAAGAAAAAAACCTAGTCAGTTATCTGATATTGGTGTATTGTTGTCACAAGCCACAATAGAATTTGAGTTGCTAAGATCTGGAAAGGGGTCATATTTAAATTGCAACTACTGTAGCTCTACCTGTGTTTACCCCAGAGGTTTTTCTCCAGAATCTTAAGAGTTAATTTTATTAGGTACATTTTGGTATGCTTATAGTGTTGAAAGTGATAGCATTGGTTAAATTTTCAGTTGTGTCAGGTTGTTTTCCACATGGGAATCAAATAGAGCATCATGAACAAAAAGGAAAAAGTTGGGGAAATGTAAAAATCAGTTCCCTTTCAGACAAAGTAAATATAAACATCTTTTTAATGATTGTTTTACAATTTTGGCAGTTTAGAGCTGACGGTGACTATAGAAAGCATCTTGTCCAGGGTTTTCAAACTTTTTAATCAGTGCTTCTTCAGCAGGCTACTCTGGTTGATGGAAAGATAGGCTACCTTAAGGCTACTCTTGTCCTCTCTGCTCCATATGGTGCTCTAAGGTGTCACCAGGAATTCACCTTTCTCAGGGAAACTTAAGGCATAGAAGTGTTTAGTAATAAAACAAAGAGTCTTTTGAGTCAGTTTCATGTTCTTTCTACATACAGTAGGTACCCTGATTGTCTGCATCAGAGATAAGGTCCGTGGTATGAGTCTTAAGTGCCTGTGATGATTATTTAATGATATGTTAAATATTGGATATTTCTTAGGTTCCTTAAGTTATTCCTGCTCTAATGTGAAGTGAAATAATGATATATTTAAAATATTTTTAAATATGTTAAATGAAAGAGATCTTTGGAATTCCTTGGAAAAAATTTACTCAGTGCTATAAAATTAGCGCTATAAAATACTTTTCTATTAAGCGGGGCATGGTAGTGCATGCCCCTAATCCTAGCACTTGGAGGTGAAGGCAGGAGAATCACAGGTTTGAGGCTGGCCTGGATACCTAGTTAACCCTTCAGTGCCTAACGATCCATTTTTGGTACATGTGTAACAGTGGAATGTAACGAACTGTTTGCTCTCCAGATTCTTGTCCCTTGAATTTTTCTAGGTAATATGTATGAATTTCATGCAAAAAAAAAAACAGTTTCAATCATTGGTGTAAGTGGATTAAGATTGTTTCAAACTAAAGAAGCAATTACGATTATTTTCGTAGACTTTTAATTTTTTCTTATTTTCATTTAGATAAAATAAGAATAAATAATATTTGCTGGAATACTGTGGGGAGTAGCAGTCATTACCACAGAAAGTGTTTAAGTGCTGAGTAGGAATAGAAGAATAACATTAATCCTGAATAGGATTGTGTGTTTAATCCTGAATAGGATTGTGTTTAAAACACAATCCTATTTCTAAAAGTAGAAGTGTTTAAAAAAAATTTGTAATAGTTACACATTATTTAATTTTGTTTTTATAATTTAAGTGTTACAGTCATAGTCAATATTTCTTTAGGTTAATTATGCTCTTTGTTTTGCAATGCATGATTTAAGCTAAAAATTTATATCACAGTAATGGAGTATGGTGAAGCTTATAATAAATCTAGCATTCAGTTTAAATGTATTTTACTTCCTATACAATAATAAAGACATTGAAGGCTAGAATTGGTGATTAAAGAATAGTTAATTTCATGTCATAGAAATATGATGAGGACTTTTTTGCCCAATCTGACACTGCACATCAGTTTACACCAAAAAACTTCAACTGTCTTACTGTTTTCAATTACAGAATTTGTTTTAGTTTGGACTTTGCTTAAATTTCTCAGTTTTTAATATGTTTGCTGTGAAATTTTTAGGTTCGAATAAATACTGGAAAAAATACTACTTTAAAATTCAGTGAGAAGAAAGAAGAAGCGAAACGTAAACGAAAGAGTAACTCTGGCAGTGGTCACTCTGCCCATGAGTTGCCCACAATCAGAACTCCTGCTGACATTTACAGGTGAATGGTAGCATCTACTACATGAGAAGTCTACTGATCTTTCCCTCTTTTTCTGCCTGAATATTTACTTGAAGAGTTGTCTGTAACCCCAGGTACTCCTTGAAAAACGGCATGTGCTCTGATGGAGTTAACCTAGTGTTTGAATGACTGTGCTCCCACAGCTACCCAGAGCAGTTAGGATATTGTAGTTTTTTTCCTTTGCCCTTCTTCTCCAGTGCTTTGAAACCATTCCCATTTGGTCTAGTAAAAACACCGTACATTTTTAGAAATCAAAGTTTACATTTCTGTTGGCTAGGGCAGCACTTTCCCTTCATAGAAGCTAAATCATACTTGACATATGAATTTGTTCCTTCAAAGCAGAAATTATACTATTTCAATTTTTGTTGTATTTGTTAAGAAAGTTATCATTTGAAAATATTTACTATATCATAGACTATTTGTAAAACTGAAAATTGCTAAGTGTCATAAGTGGGTATAAAACTAAAATTTTGCAAATTGATTCATTACTACCAAGAACATGCTTATAAATAACATACTATGTTTTATTAGTCAAAAAATTATGCCTTTCAAAATATATACTGCAAAGTAATTGTGAATGAAAATTTTAACAAAATTTCAGATCAATTTCTAAAAAAGATTTAAAGAAATCTTTATAAAGTTATTCTCAGTTTTATGGATTACTTTTGAGTGAGCATATATATTTTGAATGTTACAGAGTTTTTGTTGATGTCGTGAATGGAGAATATGTCCCTCGTAAATCAATTCTCAAGTCTCGAAGCAGAGAGAACAGTGTTTGTAGTGATACCAGTGAGAGCAGTGCTGCTGAATTTGATGAAAGGCGGGGAATTTTGAGGAGTACTAGCTGTGAAGAAGCCACTTATAGTGATACCAGTGAGAGTATTTTGGAAGAAGAACCACAAGAAGAAAATCATCAAAGGAAACCTTTGCCCTTATCGGGAGCGCCTCAGGTGTGTATAAAATCTTAACTCTTTAATATCTTTGGGTTTTGCTGTTTAATGTGGAATGTCATAGGATCTAATTAATTCTAGGTTTGTACTTTTTTTTGAGACAGGGTCTCACTGTGGAGTTCACGCTGACCTTGAACTCACTGTGTGCCCAGGCTGGCCTCAAACCCATAGCAATCCTTCTACCTCAGCCTCCCAAGTGCTGGGTTACAGGCATATACTACCATGCCTGACTTGTACATTTTTTTGATAATTCGTTTTTTTAAAAAGTTAAAATTTTGGCAACATATATTACTATCTTGAAGTTTTGTTTCTGTGAAATAGGAATTTGAAAATTTCTTAATTGATGTGTACATTTTTGAATAGAAAATCCTTCAGTAGTTTGGATTATAAATTACCAGTGGACCAGACTATAGTCATTGTCTGATACTGTAGTTCAGTGGATTGTACTGTTCTCTTTTAAATGTCTTGTGTACATAAAGGAAATCTGTGTGTGCATGTGTTGGGGGATGTGAACAAAAAGTACAATGAACGTTAAAATTTGCTACACTAAGAGACACTTCAGCTTTAATCCCTCTTGTTTTGAACACACTCATCTCCTATTCTTGCCATTTTGTACAGCAGTTCTTGAAGTCCTCTTTTTTTGAGTGTCTTTAGTAGTAGCTGCCTTGATATCTTGAATCAATACAAAATGGGTGTATTTTATGGTCATTTTGATTTCTGGGAAGACCCAGAAGTCCCACAGTGCTGGATCTGGAGAAAAAGGTGGATGAGGACATGCCAAGATGTTTTTACTAGCCTGCCTTCTGTTTGGCGTTTGGTTACAACATTGATTGTGTTTGTGATAATCTCTTTAAAGACTGATGGAAAGACTTTCAGATCTGCTTCAGAAAGTTGCAGAAATTGTGGCATAAGTGTGTTCAAAGTTAGGGAGATTCAAAATAATATGTCTTTTTCTGTAATAAACTTTAAAAATGTAAACACAATATGTGTTGATCACCCCTTCTACATAGTAGATAATTATCCAAAGTCCTTCTATATTTTGACCTGTTTGAGTGAAATTTTTGAGGTTTTGAAATCATTTTCCAATCTGATGAAAGCTGTGGGCACTCTCCTCAAAAAACTTAGCACGTACTCATCGGCTTTTATAGACTGCATTACATACAGTTTTGTGGAGGCGGAAGACAGGTTGAGAGACCCAAAATAAGAATTCCTGTCTATGAAATGCATGACTGCGGTTTCCACTTGAAATTTTTATCCTTGTGTTTTGGTGGATATTAGATGTTTTCAATTTAAAAAGTATTTAGGAAGACTAGAAAATTCATGTGTGTATCAAACCAATATACACACTTGTGTATATATTTATATATAAATCAATATTGTCATCACTCACATCAGATGATACTGATTGTACTAAATGCATTGAATGGTGACTGGGGATAGGCATCATTAGCACTTACTCACCGTACAAAAGATTAAAAAGGCCCCAATCCCAAGATAATAATCTTGGTTGAACTGAAAGTCTTACTTTAGTTAATATTCTGCCTTGCTGTTAGAAAACATGAAATAGATGTAGGCTTTTGCCAGTAAATATTTGAAAATTAAGTTTTTTTAGGGACTTAACATGTCATAGTGTAGCTAGAATATGGAAGTTACTATTTTCACCCTTACTAGCTTTGCATTTTATATTGAAGTGCTATAATAGATGCTGTAATTTTTTTACTTCAAAATAAATAGTTCATGATTGGGGCCAGGGGTTTAGCTCAGTGGCGTAAGTGCCTGCGTGGCAAACGTGAGGTCGTGAGTTTGATCGCCCGCGCGCGCGCGCGCACACACACACACACACACACACACAGACAAAAAAAGCCAGAACAAAAACAAAATAAATAGTTCATGGAAAATACTTTGAAAGATACCATTTTCAGGTTTTTTAAAATGCTAAAATATTGTCAGAAGTGTTCTTAAGGTAATGGGAAGGCTTTGTTTTCACCACAATTAAATGGAATTTTTAGAAAAGTAAAGTGGGAACTTTAAGAGCTGGAGTTCAGAATCTTGAGGAGGAAGAAGATAGCATTTTTTGTTTTGTTTTATTGGTGGGATGAGGTGAGAATGTTGGCTTTTTAAACTATTTAAGTGATAAATTTGTCTTCACTAACTTTGAACATTTAGTAGGTAAAGGGAAGTAAAAAAATATGAAAGTTAATGTTATTTATTGAGTACATAAATTCTTAGAAGGTGTAAGGGGAGAGGTTCCATATATCTAAAATCTTTAAAAATATTAACTCCTCAGTTTTTATAGAAAAAAGATACATAAAGATTCTAGACATTGATATGTATTATTGTTCCATTTAATACATAAAAACATAGCTAGCCAGATGACGTTCAGCAAGCATCAAGTTGAAATTAAAGTCACTTTTTTTTGTGGAACTCGTGATTGCCATCGTTGAATTATTTGTATTAAAATTTAGAAACCTATGCTTAAAAAAAAAAAAAAAGAAACCTATGCTTATTCATACCAGTCTTAACGCTTTCGTCTTTTAGTTTCCACTGATCACTTAAATAAAATTGATGCAAACACAATAAAATGCTCAAACAGTTCTATAAATTAACGTCACTAAAGAAACATCGGTACGGTGAAGCTAAGCTGCTGACCAGGCAGCAGGCCACCTTATGATAGCTGTTCATTCGCTGACACACCAGAGCCTTTTAAAGTTTTACTATATTATTTCCACAGTAAGAACTAGGCATAGTGGAATGTGTAAAAATTTGGTGCTCTTTTATTTATCATTTTTGTTTTTCCCAGATAAAATACACATATTGTACTTTATAATGTTTTCTCCTCTGACTACTGTAAACATTGCTTATATTTGGTGGTATAATTAAAAAGCAATTTATGTGCTTGGTTTCTATGATCAATAAATAGTTTGATGTTAATATATTATACACTAAAAAATCTTCTGAGTTTTTTTTAGCTAAAAGAAATATTATGAATAGAAGGGGTAAAGCTTTTATGGGCATTTTATATTTTATTACCATAAACCTAATTTTTGTCTTCTAGGCTTTTTCTGGAACTGTAATAGAAAAAGAATTTTTATCATCCTCCTTAACACCACACCCAGCCATTGCTCATCCTGTACTACCCACCATTCCAGAAAGAAAAGAAGTTTTGTCAGAAGCATCAGAGGAAACTGCAAAAAGGGTTTCAAAGTTCAAAGCTGCCAGATTGCAACAGAAAAGCTAGGAAATGGAAGTTTACATCCTAAAACCTACTTGTACATTTTTAGAATATACACAGCAAAATATGTTACTTGTAGTTTGAAATAAAGCATCCCAAGTTAGTTTGGCAGCAACTTTATCTTTATCAGTGAGTTGTACTGAAAAAATTCAAAGTAAATGTTTGAATACTTTAATATTCAGCTTGTTTGTTAATTCTCTCAATATTGTCTAAGTTGGTCTTATGATGCAGTGATAGCATTTCAAATTATTTTTCAAAGAATACTGTTCATATGCATTGTTTTTGTGTTTCAAACTAAATACAAGCAGTTTTGTACCAGCTGTGATGTTGTGCATACCATATGGGCCATTTTAAAGAAACTTTTAAAATTTCAATGGATTCAACAGTTATATTACTTGCTTCTGCATTTTAAAGGCACTTTAAAGAAAATCTACTTCCCTTATAGGTTTTGCAGCTAGGTGGCTATTTAAAAAAAACCTTTCCCCTTTGGATGTAATATTATAATTTTTAAGGCAGAAAGCTACATGTACCCTGTGGGAAAGTCTCTTTGATTGGAAAAGTATTTTGTAAAAACATTTTTTCAAGTAAAACTTTTATGAAACCTGGCCTCTAAAATGCTGTGGATTTTATGATTTAGAATTAAGTGTAGAAATGTCTTCGAATCATATATGTAATACATATACCACACAAAAGATCATTAAATTCTTAAATTCCACAGTCATTTCTTGTGTGTACAGTTTTTACTGGGACAGAAGGAAAATTTTTTTAGAAGCTAAAAAAGTAAATTTTAAAATAAAAAATTTCTTAATGTTTTAATCTTCCCAACATTTCCATTCTTTAAGTATGCTTAACTAGCAAATAACTAAAATACCATTTACTTGGAATAAGACTCCTTAAAATGAAGAGAAATTTAGTCTAACATTGAAAATTACGTGGCAGTATTAATCATGAGGTTGATGCATGCTAAAATGTAGCTTTTAAAAAGCATTCTGCATTAGTACTAAAATAAGCCATCAATGCCAGTCCACCCTCTATTCATGGCTAAATATTTAAAGGTTATTTATAGCTTCTTTAATGAATTCTTGCTTAAACAAAGTGAAATTATGTCCTAGAAAAGTAAAAGCTATTTGTAACTAGAACAGCACAACTGTAAAAGTTTTATGAATATGTATTTTAATGATAAGGGAGTGAACTTGAATCCCTACCAGTTAATGGGTATTTTAGAACACAGGACTTCGATTTTAAATGGTCACCTAAAAATGTAGATGGTTTATTCTTTAGTCACTTATGGTCAACTGTGAATACATTTTGTAGTTAAAAACTGTTTTCTTTCCGTTCACCCCACTCATAGTCCAAACCAAGAGTATAAATCATATACACACAAAGGAGCTCTCCTGCTCAGCTGCTCAGCTGAGCTTTTCTGTGCTGAATATTACCCCCAGAAACAAGATTTATAATAAGACTACTGTGTTCTTTAGAGATGTATAATTTTAAGAGTATTGTCATTAAATAAGTTTCCATGTTTTTGAACTTTGTTTTGAGCCTGCTGTTAATATACTCTATTTTACTTCCTTCAAATTAGGTAATCACTTAGAAGAAGGATGGTAGTGAACTGCTGGGTGTAATGATGCGTGCCTGTCATCCTAGCACTCTGGGAGGCCAAGGCAGGAGCATCACCAAACCAAGCCCAGGCAATTTAGCAAGATCCTGTTTTAAAATAAATAAAAAGGGCTGGGTGTAGCTCATTGTGAAGGGCCTGGATATACTCTCCAGTACCACCAAAAAGAAAAAAGAAAAAAAGATGGGAATAGAAGCAAAGAAAATGTGTTTGATAACATATTTTTTTTTAATGTGGAAACAAAGTTTTTAAATTTTTATTTTAAAGAGAATAAAACAAAAGAGGACAGAACAAAGCAGATCAGAACAGAACAATATAAACAATACAGCACTTTACAACAAGACAACCAGATATTAACAGTAGCTATCATGTCTTTTTCTTCGTAATAGTTGGGCATGGTTTCAAATACAGTAATATCAAACATAACAAAATAGTATAAAACCATTCAAAAGAATGAAAGAATTACAGGGTATTCTGAACTGAATAACAGAGAATGATCAATGGCTACTATAATATCTCAGTTTCAATAAACAAATTTGTTTATACTATCACATACATTAAAATATCAATAAGATACAACGTGATAGAACTGATGGTAATAGAATAAAAGCATGGTAGGACTTCAAAGCAAGACAATATTAAATCAGCAATGGCTGCCATAATGTTTTGTTTTCTTCAAAACAGCTGTTCATACCATCACATAATAAAGTCAAAACAGAATAAAACCATTCCAATCATGAATGAAAACTTTAAAAGGCTTCAAAGCTATGTAATGGGGAATCATGATTACCATAAAACCTTATGTACTCTTACCATTTCTCACTAGGGAGACTATATGGTATTTATACATGTGAGTTTGGTTTATTTCGCTTATGATTATGGTCTCAAGTTGTGTCCATTTATTTATAAATATCTCAATGTGATCATTCTTTATAGCTGAGTAATACTCCGTTATATAAAAATACCACATCTTTTTTATCCATTTCTCAGTTGGTGGGCACTTTGGTTGTTTCCAAGACTGGCTATTACAAATTGTGCTGCTATAAACATGGGTGCACATATATCACTGTGGTATGATGTTTTCAGTTCTTCTGGGAATATGCCTAGAAGTGGAATAGCTGGGTCAAATGGGACTTCCAATCCCAGCTTTCTGAGGAATCTACAGACTGACCTCCACAGTGGTTGTACCAGTCTACACTCCCACCAACAGTGCAGAAGAGTTCCTTTTCCCCACAGCCTCTCCAGCATTTGTTGATAGTTTTTTTTATCCTGGACAATCTTTCTGGAGTGAGATGGAATCTCAGGGTGATTTTAATTTGCATTTCTCTAATGACTAATGATAGAATGTTTTTTCATGTATTGCCATTTGTATTTCTTCATCTGAGAGCTGTGTATTCATCTCAGATGCCCATTTTTGGATTGGGTCTTTGAATTTCGAGGGTCTGATTTTTTTTTAATTCTTCATAAGTTCTAGATCGAAGTCCTTTGTCTGAGGGACAGTTCACTAAGATTGTTTCCCAGTTTGTAGGATTTCTTTTCACTCTGCTGGAGATCTCTTTCGACATGCAGAAACTCTTTAATAAGATGTGATCCCAGTTATTGATTCTGGGAAGTATTTCCCGTGAGGTTTGATTCTTGTTTCTATGAATTCTCTACCTACCCCTATGTCTTCAAGATTTTTACTGACTTTGTCTTCCAACAGATTTAGTATTTCTGTTTTAATATTTAGATCTTTGATCCATTTACATTTTAGTTTAGTACATGGTGATAGGCATGGGTCTAGTATTAGTTTTCAGCTTATGGAGAGCCAATTTTTCCAGCACCATTTATTAAAGAGACTATTGTTCTTCCAGTGAACATGTTTGGCCCCTTTATCAAAGATAAAGTGGTTGAGTGTGTTTGTGGTTGTATCTTCCAATCTATTCCATTGATCTTCAGATCTGTCTTTATTCCAGTACCATGTTGATTTTATTACAGCAGTTTTGTAGTATAACTTCAAGTCAGGGATTGTGATGCCTCCTGTCTTGCCTTTGCTGCTTAGAATTGCCTTTGCTATTCTAGGCCTCTTCTGGTTCCAGATGAATTTTAGGAGTGATTTCTCTAGATCAATGAGGTATGTTAGTGTTATTTTCATTGGGATTGCATTGAATCTGTATAACAATTTTGGGATAATGGCCATTTTCACAATATTTATTCTTCCTATCCATGTACAAGGGATGTCTTTCCATTTTCTGAGGTCCTCTTTGATTTTTTTCAGGGTATTAATAATTTTCCCTCTATAGCTAGCTCTTTTACTTCTTTCATGAGATTAATTCCTAAGTATTTCATTTTTTTGGATGCTAGTGTGAAGGGTGTGGCTTCTCTTTATTTCTCTCTCAATGCTTTTGTTGTTAGTGTATAGGAATGCTATTGATTTTTGAGTATTGAGTTTGTATCCAGCTATCTTGCTGAATTTATTTATTATACCTAGGAGTTTTTCAATGCAGTTTTGGGGGTCTTCTATGTAAAGTATCATGTCATCTGCAAATAATGATAATTTAACTTCCTCTTTTCCTATCCTTACTCCTTTTATTTCTCTCTCATCTAATTTCTCAATTGCTCTGGCTAGTATTTCCAGTACTGTGTTGAATAGGAGCGGTGATGGGGGACATCCTTGTCTTGTGCCTGATTTTAAGGTAAAGGCTTTCAGTTTGTGGCCATTTAATATGATTCTGGCTGTTGTTTTGTCATAGATGGCCTTTATCATATTGAGGTAAAGACGATCTATTCCGATTCTGTGTAAGGTTCTTACCATGAATGAGTGTTGGACCTTAAAGCTTTTTCTGCATCTATAGAGATGATCATGTGGTTCTTACTTTTGGCTCTGTTGATATGGTGGATTACATTTATTGATTTGCATATGTTGAACCATCCCTGCATTCCTGGGATGAATCCCACTTGGTCGTGGCGTATAATCTTCTTGATGATTTGCTGCATCCTGTTTGCCAATATTTTATTGAGAATGTTTGCATCTATGTTCATTAGGGAGATTGGCCTATAGTTCTCTTTTTTAGTTGGGTCTTTCTCAGGTTTTGGTACTAGAGTAATATTTGCTTCCAGGAATGACTTAGGAAGAATTGCCTCCCTTTCAATTTCGTTGAAGAGTTTGAGGAGTGTTGGAATTAAGTCTTCTTTGTATTTCTTGTGGAATTCCGCAGTGAATGCATCTGGGCCTGGACTCTTCTTTGTTGGCAAGGACTTAATTACATTTTCAATTTCATTAACAGAAATTGGGTTATTCAGCAGTTTTACATCTTCCTGATCCAACTTTGGTAGTTCATATGTATCTAGGAATCTTATTTCTTCTGTGTTATTGAACCCATGAGAGTAGAGGTTTTCGAAATAGGTGTTGATGATCTTCTGCATTTCCTCCGAGGCTGTAGTAATTTCACCTTTTTAATTCCTTATTGCCTGAATTTGAGTTTTTTCTTTTTTTAATTGGCTAGGGGCTTATCAATTTTATTCTTTCAAAGAACCAACTCTTTGACCCATTGATTCTTTGTATTGTTTTCTTAGTCTCTATTGCATTAATTTTTGCTCTGGTCTTTATAATTTCCTCCCTTCTTTTGGCTTTGGGCTTGGCTTGCTCTTCTTTTTCTAGATGTTTGAGTTGTAGCATCAGGTTGTTTATTTGTGTTCATTCTGTCTTCCTGATGTGGGAACTCAGTGCAATAAATTGTCTTCTGAGGACTGCTTTCATTGCATCCCACAAAGTATTTTCATTTGCTTGTAGATACTGTTTAATTTCTTCTTTAATTTCCTCTGTGACCCACTGATTGCTCAAGAGTGTATTACTCAGTTTTCATGTGTTTGTGAGGTTTTTGCAGTTGCTTTTATCGTTAATTTCTAGTTTCATGGCACTGTGATCTGATAACATGCATGGGATAATTTCAATTCTTTTGCATTTACTTAAATATGTTCTGTGGGCTAGTATATGGTCTATTTTAGAGAATGTCCCATGTACTGCTGAGAAGAAAGTATATCCTGATGTTGTTGGATGGAACACTCTGTATACGTCTATCAAGTCCATTTGTTCACAGGTGTGATTCAGTTCTGTTATTTCTTTGCTGATTTTCTGTCTAGTTGATCTGTCCCTCTGTGTCAATTGTGTGTTAAAATCTGTTATAATTGTGTTATTGCTTATTTGATTTTTCATTTCTGTTAATATTTGCTTTGTATAACTGGGTGCTCTGGAATTTGGTGCATATATATTTAAGATTGTTATCTCTTTCTCTTGATGTTTTCCCCTAACTAGTATGTAGTGACCTTCTTTATCTCTTTGGATCATTCTTGGTTTGAAGTTCACATTGTCTGCAAACAGGATAGCTACTCTCGCTTTTTTTTTTGGTTTCCTGTTGCATGAAGTATTGTTTTCCATCCTTTGATTTTCAGTCTGTGTGTTTCCTTTTGGGTTAAATGGGTTTCTTGTAGACAGCATATGGTTGGATGTTTCTTGATCCATTCTGCCAGTCTGTTTCTTTTGATTGGTGAGTTGAGACCATTTACATTAATGGTTATAACTGTTATATATTGGTTTATTGTTGACATGTTATCTTTCTGCTGTTGTATCTTTACCTTTCCATTCTGTTTAATTGTCTGCCTTGCTTGGTGGTTTTATCCTATGTGTATCTAAAATGTCTTTCAATATTCTTTGTAGGGTTGCTTTGGTGTTCATGAAGTTTTTCAGCTGTTCTTTGTCATGGAAGTATCTTATTTCTCCAACCATTTTGAAGGACAGTTTTGCAGGGTATGTCAGTCTGGGTTGGAAGTGGTTTTCCTTTAGGATCTGGAATACTTCACTCCATGCTCTTGACTTCATTGTTTGTATTGAGAATTCTGCTGTGATTCTGATAGGTTTTCCTTTATAGGTGATCTGTCTTTTGTCTCTAACAGCTTTTCGTATTATGTTCTTTTGTTGGATTTCTGGGATGGTGATTATCATGTGTCTGGGTGTAGTTTTATTTTGGTTATGGCTATTTGGAGTTCTATATGCTTCACTAATCCATATGTCAGTTTCCATTCTCATGTTTGGGAAATTTTCAGCTATTACTTCTCTAAGTAGCCTCTTGATATCATTTGGGCTGTCTCCTTCTTTTTCATTTATCCCTATTAATCTTATGTTGTTTTTCTTTGCATCATCTTGCAGCTGTTGAGTTGTTAATTCCTGATTCCTTGTTACTGTTAAAAGATCTTTCCTGTTCATAGCTGCAATCTTATCTTCAAGGTCTGAAATTCTATCTTCACTTTTGTTGAGGCGGTTTTGGCAACTTTCAATAGAATTTTTGATTTCCTATATATCTCTTTGAATCTGCTTCATGCATTCTGTTTGTTTTTTATAGTGTTCATTTAGGGATTCTATCTGTTTGCTTTGTTCCTCTTAATTTTTTAGCTGTGTCTTCATTAGATGTGTTCACTATTTCTTTCACTACTTTTATCATTTCTTTTACCTGGGAAATTATTTCTGATTTGAGTTTCTCCATAGCTTCCCTGAGTTGCTTCTTTATTTCAGTTGATATCATTTCAGTCATTTCCAGGTGTATGGCTTCTATTTTCTTCTGTGTACATGGCTCCTAGGCTTTCTTGAGATGGGCTGGAGATTTGAGATTGCCTTTTGGTCTTTCGTTTTGTCATTTTCCTATATTTCCTTGCTTTGAGAGGTGTTCCAGAGCTTCCCCTGGGTGTGTTGGGAATCACCTCCTGCACCCTCAGCTCCTGGGTGTGAATGAATGTCACTGAGCTTGGCCCAGTCAGGCCTGCAGGACCTCCTGAGCCCAGTCCAGTGTTCCAGGGAATTGGGCGGGAACTCAACCGCTGGGAGCACTGGTCTCAAACTCTTCCCTGGGCCAGCCCCAGAGAGCTAAAAGTCCCCCCTACACTGTCCGGCCTCCTGGACTGAAAAAAGGCTGCTGGGCGTGGTGTACTGAGGCCCAGAAAACCTCTGGGGCTCAGTGCAGTGCCCTAGGCAGCTGGGTGGGAACTCTGATAATACTGGAAGAAATAGAAAAAGAACGTGTCTTCCCTAGTTCGTAGCCTCAGTCTTACAACAAAGTTCAAAGTTTTAACTTGAAATTATACTTTGTTTTTATATTAAGTTCAAGTTTCATTGGGACAAAATGAAGGTGGCCTTAAATGTTTTATTTTGAACTACTTTTAGTCCTTGCCAAAATGGTGCACAACCTGGCGTGGTGGCCTGGGCTGTGTAGTGAGCCAGCCTGAACTACTGGAATGTAATGAAACACTGTCTCAAAACACCACCACCAACCACCAACACCCAAAACCCCTGTACAAAACTGTACAGATTTTCCACATAACTCCAGCTCTCCTAACAGTGTAACCTATGCAATTATCAGAACCAAGTAACTACAACTATAGGTCTTAGTCGAATTTCACTGGCTTTTCACTGATGTTCTTTTTCTGTTCAGAATCCTGTTTAGGACCCCTCCTTGCATTTATTACTACTGCTCCTTAATCTTCAATCTTTGATAGCTCTTCAATTTTTTCTTCTACTACTTTTGACATTTTGAAGAGTACTGTTTTGGTGTTTTGTTTTCATTTTGTTTGATGTATTCATAGAATAAGGTTTGGCCATTCCAACACAAATACCATAAAATACAGAATACCCAAAGGTTCATATCAGAAGTACCTTGTACCATGTCATTTCAAGAAGTCTTTCAGTATGTTAACCTTGGCTATTTTGTCAAGATAATGTCTGCCAGGCATCTTTACCTTTCAGTTAACATCTTTCCCTTTGTCTCAGAGATCCTTTGAAGCTATACAAGTCTTTTTCTCCTCAAACTTAATACCACAATTTTTTTTTCATCATTAATTAATCTTGTTAGTACCAATTAACACTGTAGGGTTTGTCTAATGGTGATTTTCTGATTTGCCCTTCAACATTTATTTCTTGGACTTCTTTCACCCACCACCCATCTATTACTTAATTTGATTATATCAGTGTGGATTCTTGAATGCTTAATTTTTTCTATGAAGTAAAAATCAATACTATCATTGTTAGATTGCTCAGATTGTTCTACTTTTGACCATTAGGAACTCTTTTGGGTTGGTAAAATTCTTTTACAAGTTCTCAGATCTTTTTTGTACACTTAATGTTTTTATTTATTTCTCAGGAATCACAGATACATGTATGTTTGTGTATGCCTTTCATTGTGGCTCTGCATAAAAGAAAGGAATGTACGGATGGAGGATGGTAAATGTTAGAAGTAATCAGCATAACAGTATTTCATTGAAAAAAAAAATGTGGGTTTAGACATATATGTGTGCAAGTTTAGACTTGGTATGTTCCTCATTAAATGGCTTCATAATGACCTTTGTCCCTACGATAATGTCTCTGCCTTAATGTATTTTGCAGAGCTGGTTAAGTATTTTACTAACATAACAGCTTCTGTCTTCTGTGTGTGATCTGTCTTGTCTGTGTATGTATGCATCTGTGTAAGAGAAGTAGTATGCTATTGTTGTAAATAGTTTTAACCAATTCTGAAAATGTCTGTATCTGTCAAGATTATCATAATCTTTTGGGGATGACTTCAGCTGCCCTCTTTTGGGCCTTCTGTTTATGCTGTTTGTTCATTGCCTTTTTCCCTTTGCATTTTGGAGGTATGTGTGTTTTGTATCATATATGAGTAGGGATTTTTCCTTATAGCTGTGTAGCATTCCGTTGTGTTCATATCACATTTATTTATTCATAAAGTAATAGACCTTGGATTGTTCAGCATATTGTGAATAATGTTGACACGTCTTTGTACAGATATGTTTTCTTCGGGGCAAGTAAAATAGGTGTGGAATTGGTTGAACATTGAAAGAAATCTCAGGTTTCCAGACAGGCTTGTAATTTTACATTTGTACTAGCAGTGTATTCTCAGTCACTCCATCTGTGCAGCGCTGTCAGTTTTTTCTTTTGTAGAGCAGCTGTTCTTGTGGTCATCATCGTTTTAACTTACATTTTCTAGTGACTAATGATGGTGAAGATATTTTCATGTGCCCTTAGCTTTGTATATTTTCTTTGAAGTGAACTCATCTTTTGCTCAGTTTTTAATTGTCTTTAAAATTTTTTTTATTTTATGAAAAATTTCAAAACAAAATAGAATAACAATAATGCATTACATGTTATTTTTGAAGTAGTTGCTAAGGGTACAAGATATGGGCATAAAGAAATTTATAAATAAATTTACTGTTTATGTGGATAATTTGACACTAATTGTCCCAGAACTGTTTGTTAAATATTGTTTTCTGTGACATGAATGTTTTAGTCTTTTGAAAATAGTTTCCTTTGCGTATTCATATATCTTCTATTTTTATTTTGTTTTTCTTTGGCACCATGGATCGAACCTGGTACCGAACTCGGTACCTTGCACTTGCCAAGCAGGCGCTTGTGCTGCTGAGCTAACCCCGCGGCTCTTTTGCATACTCGTAATTTCATCTGTTCTTTTGTCCTTAACATCAGTGCTGAATGCTCTTCATTACTGTGGCTTTACTTACAGTAAACTTTCAGAGGGGGAAATGTAATCTCTTTCACTTTTTGTTCATTTTCAAAATTATTTTACCCTGGTCAACTTTATCCATTTAATGCAAAAAAACTGGGATTTTTATGAGGATTATATTGAGTCTGTAAATGAACTTGGAGAGCTGCCATGCTAATATTGAGTGTTCATGAACATAGAACATTTATTGAAATTGTTTGTTTGTTTGATTGATTGATTGATTTTATAGTACCGGGGATTGAACCAAAGTTTGTAGTTGCTATTCAGTTACTTATTTCTGATTCTGTTGATTTTTGACTTACATTTTTTAGCCAGTCTAGCTAGAATTCTTTTGATTTTAATATTTTCAAAGAAAATAGTTTCTCTAGTTTTCTATTTTATTAATTTCTCTAATCATTATTCTCCTTCGCTGTGGGCAAATTTTTAGTTTTTTTTAAGGTGTTGTTAATTAGAGATTATTCTCTTCTAACAAGCATTTAAATATATAAATTAGCCTCTGAATGCTGCTTTAGCAGCATCCAATGATATTTGATTTATGTGTTGATTTGGGTTTACCTAATACTATTTCTGATTTCTCTTGAGATTTCTTCTTTGACCTGTGCATTAAATATACATTAATTTTCAGACAGTGGTTTTCCTGGTTTCTTTCTGTTGTTGACTCCCATTTTAATTCTATTGTATCTGAAGGACACTTAGTATATTTTTAATCTGTTAAAATTCATTAAAATTTTTGAGTAGTGTTACTTTTTTTCCTGTGTGCTTCAACAGATTGTAGTGTTGTGTTCTGTCTATATTGTGTCAGCGTCATTGATCCTGTTGTCTTTTTGTTTACTGACTTCTTGTCTACTGATTCTATCCATTATAGAGTGGAATATTTCGACCTTAAACTATTATTGTTAAATCATTACGTATCTTTCATTTTTGAAGTAAAAGAGTTTTTATTGTACTTATTTTTGGTCTTTTGTTAGGTGCATATATGTTTGTCATTGTTTCAATTTATTGATACTCTTATTATTATAAATTGTCCCTCCTTTTCTGTAGTAACATTCTAGTTTTATTATATTTTGTCTGAAATCATTTGACCATTCCAGCTTTATTATGGTTGTGCTTGCATGGTGTATCTTTTTCTACCATTTTAATTGCAACATTTTGTGATTATAGTATGCATTTTAACATCCTAATCCTAATCTGTTATTTTAGAATATTACTAAAGTCCAGTAAGATTTAGAAACTTTTGTTCAGTATAGCTCTAGTCCTTTCTTTTTCCTTTGTCCTGTTGTAATACACTTTATAGCAGTAAATTGTTAAAATTATTTTTCATGTGATTGTCTTTTAAGTAACAGAAGAAAACTAACAACGTATTGTCTTTTAAATTTGCCTACATAATTATCATTTTCCATTGATCTTCATTTTTTTATGTGATTGAAGTTACTATCAGATGTTGTTTCCTTTCAGTCTTACAAGGAAATTTTCTGATGATTTTTTTTTTATACCGGGGATCACACTCATGACCTCACGCTTGCAAGGCAGGCGCTTTTTAACACTGAGCTAAATCCCCGGCCCACAAGGAAATTTTCCTAGGAACAAAATCTCTTCATTTTTATGGTAACATCTTCATTTTCCAAGGGTAGTGTTACTAGACATAGAGCTACTATTCAGCTGTCGTTAGAATATGAATACTACCTCTAACCTTTTTTGTTTTGAGAAGTCAGCTAGTAGTTTTACTGTGTTGCCCTGTGTGTGACAAGCCAATGTTTTCTTGCTGCTTTCAAGATTTTCATTTGTTTAGTAGTGTTTATCTCTCCCCCAGTTTATGCATTCCTTTGAATTATATCCATAAAAAATTTAGATACACAAATCACATTCCTGAAACCGAAAGAGTCTTTCTAAATAAATGAAGTACAGACACAGACAAAACGTTAAGTGATGGTATAAAGGTACCACAGTTAATTTAATGAGTACTATTCAATCACGCTTTTATAGTGTATTTTAATTTAAAAAAAAAATTTTTAGTATATTTTAATTTTTAGGTAATAGGTTTAAAGAGGAAATCTTGAAATAAAAAAATTGTAGTTAATGTTGAAACATCCTAATTTTGCTGTCTTCTAATGTGAGTTACAGAAATATCCTCCAGAAAAGTCAGATATTTGGTAAAGCAAGGACATAGGACTAGATTTTGATAAAGGTGTTTTTTCTTTGGCCCTGTAACTACTTTAAATATCCTGGAGATTTTTAAAGATGAATTTCACTATAGCATAAATAACTTTTATAAACCTTTTGGTTTGTAAAGCATACATAGATCATACAGTAATTAAACATTTACAGTAAATGTTAAAATGAGTGATACTGAAAAACTTAAAAAAAAAACTGACTACAATGACATTTTAAAAGTCCAATAATTTGATATGTAAGAATGTTCAGGATTACATTAAGTGTACAGAGCATGTTAATTAGTTTCCTTTCAAATTCTGTTATTAGAATCTAGTTTAAATATCAAACTGCCTTTCTGTGAAATTCTGTGACATTCAAAATAAATTGATGTAAATATTTAAGTTTTGCATCTCTAAGCTATACAGTTCACAAAAATAGTTTACAGTTTCCCTAAAATCATTTCTTAAAGAATTGACAGTATTACCTATCTGCTGTATTTCAAATTTTTCTTCACAACACCATAGTCGTAATTTTTAATGGAATTATCAGTTGGCACTGGGAATGGTTATCTTAAGGTTTAGCCTGCTTGAATTTTATTAGCTAGTAGGATATGTAAATTAATGCTTTTCATTAAATTTTGAAACTCTTCAGACAGTTAAAAACTTCTGTGGTTCTAATGTCAAAAAACCTTCAAATGTCTTAGGTTCTTACTCTGTTTTCCTTCTGGAGCTCCCATGATGCGTATGTTGATTTGGTTTGGTTATTTTCTGTACTTTCATACATAGTTCAGTTTTCATTCTTTTTTTCTTTCTGTTCTTCAGATTGTATGATTTCTATTGATTTGTCTTTGAATTTACTGTCTTGTCTTTTGTATTCAAATTGGTCATTGAGACCCTTTAGTGAATTTTTCCCTTTAGGTTTTTAATTCCAAATTTTCCATTTGATTCCTTAGGATAAATCAGATCTCTTTGTTGGTGTTCTCTATTTGATGAGGCATTATTTTCATGCTTAGTTTATAGATGATTGTCCTTTTTTCTTTGAACATCTGCAACGGGTACTTTGAAATGTTGCATCCTGTGTTTCACACTCTTCTCTAACAGTTTCTGTTTACTGGTTTTCCTCCATCCTCAATATAGGCTGTTATTTCCTGTTTAAAACTGGACATTTAACCACTTTTAATTCTTTTTCCCTCCTACCTGGGTTATTGTTGCTTATTCATTTATTTGATTATGAAGAGTCTATTTCTTGTAATGTGGGATGTCCCTGTTCAGTTTTTGTTTTCATTTCTAAACTAGCTACTTAACATATCACCCTTGGATTAATATTATATTTTAGTGACTCACCAGTGATTGGTTCATATTATACTTAAATGTCTTGGTCCAGTCAGGCTTTTGTCCTTCGCTAGTGGAGCTCTCTGTGGTTTGGAGAACATGTTCATAATCTGTGCAATTTATAAGTCTTCTCCAAGGTTATGCAGATAACTCATGCCGTTGCTGGTCTGCACTCAGCTTGGCTGTGGCCTGATGTGTACCAGCTACCTTTCCAAACGTGAGCTTATTAAGGCTCACTGTCTCTAGTTTTTCCTGTTAAATTTCTAGCTGGTTGTGGTTGGAGCATGTAGTGTTACAGCCTCAGAACAACTGTGATACGGGCCTTTCCCATTTGTTTACCACTGAAATTGCTAATGGTATTAACGAAGTCTCTGGGTGTTAGGTATTTTCTCATTGCTCCGAATAGACTCAGACCCGAATAGACTCAGCCCCTGTCAACAGAAATGCCTCTGGATTCACGAGTTGTCCTAATCTAGAAGGAGCTCGTGAGAAAGGAGGGTAGGGGGCTAAAATGTCATGTACTGCTATCATTTTCAACCAAATTTTAATTTGTTTGCTTTTGTATTAGCACTTCTAAATTGGTGTTTTGCTTTGGTCACTATCTAGCATCTTGAAATAGTTGTTTTGGGAAGTTTATCCGATTTTTGACGCTAGACTTTGAAAGAATAGATTCATAGCAGTATTAAGTAGAAAGTAGAGAAATTTCCTGTATACCACTACACTTACACATGCATAGCTTGCCCCATTTCCAGTATCTCTTGGCAGAATGGCAATACTTGTTATAGGTGTGGTGTCAAAGCTACACTGCCATTATCACCCAACATCTCTAATGTACATTAGTATTCACTCTTGCTGTACAGTCTGTGGGTTTGAACAGATATATAAGGGTGTGTGTCCACTATTATGATGTGCAGAATAGTTTCATTGCCCTAAAAGTCCCCTGCACTGTGTCTATTCATTTCTCCCTAAGGTCCAACCCTTGACAATCAATGACATTTTTATTTTCTCTTGTTTTCTCTTTTCTAAAATGTCATACTTTTCCAAAATTGGAATCACATATGAACTTTTTAGACTGAATTCTTAAGTTTCTTCCATATCGCCATGACTTGATAGCTCTGAAATATTCCATTGTCTGGTGGTGCCACAAGTTTGGCTACTCACCCACCAAAGGACATCTTAGTTGCTTCTAAGTCTTGGAAATTACTAGTAAAGCTGCTGTAAACACCAGCATGCAAGTTTTATTTGTAGGAACGAACTGATAACTTGACCATCTTGACTGTTCCTCTTCACGAACATGGAATACCTCTCCATTTATTTGGTTCTTTGATTTCTTTCATCAGTGTTGTAGTTTTCATCATATAGATCTTATTCCTATTTTTTAAGAGTCATACCTAGAAAATTCATTTTGAGAACATTAATTAGATGATATTATTTTTAATTTCAAATTTCACTGATGCACTGTTGAGTTGTAGGGAGGCAATTGACCATTATGTATTAGAGTGGTATACTGCAACCTTACTGTAATTGCTTATTCCACGGTTTCTTGGCCAGTTCACTCAGATTTGCGCCAAGGATGATCAGATGGTCTCTGAACGTGACGTGTGTGTGTATCTGTGTATCTTTTATCTCTTTTCCTTGCTGCGTTGTCAAAGGCTTCCGGTACAGTGTTAAAAGGAGACGTGAGAGGAAATATCCTTGCCTTGTTCCTCATCTTAATGGGGAAGCCTCAAGTTTGTCACCATTGAGTATGTTAGCTAAAGGGTTTTTTTGGGAGGGGAGTAGGTATTCTTTACCAAATAGAATTTTCTCTTTTCCTTGTTTACTAAGAGTTTTTAAATGTTAGGTGAGTGTTGCATTTTTATCAACATGCCTTTTCTTCATCTGTTGCTAAGTTAATGTGATGGATTACATTAATAGGTTTCTAGATGTTGGACCAGTCTTGCATACCTGGGCTAATTCCCACTTAACTTCTTTCATGCCTTGTAAGATTCAGTTTGCTAATACTTCACTGCCGATTTTTGTATGCCTGCTCCTTAAAGATATTTGTGTGTAGTTTCTTGTGATATCATTGCCTGATTTTGGCATTGGAGCAATGAGTGAGTTAGTACTTCTGGTTTGGTATCTTCAATGGGCCTGTGTATTTCAGATGAAGGGTGCTGAAGTCTCCAGCAGTAGTAGGTCATTCATCTGTTCTTGCATTGCTATCATTTTTTGCCTCATGTGGTTTAATACTCTAGTGTTGGGCACTATTAAGGATTTTTATATCTTGGAAAATTGACCCCTATGTCTTTATGTAATACCCCCATTACTTTGCTCTGAAATCTTCTTTCTGAAGATGATATAATTACTCTTACTTTCTTCTGATTATTGTTAACGTGGTACCTTCCCCATCCTTTAGCTTTTGTATGTGTCTTTATACTTGGATTAGGTTTCTCATAGAGATACTTAATTTTAAGCCTTGTTTTTGGATCCACTTTGACAAGTCCTTTACTTGGTCTGTTTAGATAGTTGACATTTAAAATTATTAATGTAGTTGAGTCAGTATCTACAATGTTTGTTACTCTTTCCATTTGTTGCTCTTGTGCTTATTTTTGTCTTTCACTTTTCTGTCTTCTTGGTTTTAATCACGCATTTTATAGAGTTCTGTCTCTCCTTTCTTAGTATTATCGGCTCCTCCACCTCATTCTCCTTGTCATCTCCCTCATGTCCATGTCCTCGTCTGTGTCCCCTTCTTCCCCTCCCCTCACCCTTTCCTTTCTTCCTCCTTCTTCCTCACTCTCCCTCCCTCTTTCCTTCATTTCTCCCTCTTTTCCCTCCCTTCTCTTCTTCCTTCTTTTAATAATTGCCCTAAAGTTTGTGCCACATTTATACCTAATCTAAGTCCAGTTTCAAACAACATTATACCACTTCATGGGTAACTGAAATACCTTAAAACACAGTGCTACCTCAGTTCATGAGCTCAATTCTTTCACGATTCTGGTTGGAAACTGGCCAAGAACTGAGTCAAGTTTCCCCATAAGGTCAACATTGAACCTAATTGTTGAATTTGATGCAGTTCTTATCTAATTCAGTTTACAGACAGAATCATGGAAAGAATTCATGAACCACGGTATCACTGTAATCCTTGTACCTACCTTCTATCCCTTGCATCTTTGATGTCAGTCATTTCACCTATATAGAAGTATATGTAAGCATGTATATGCATATATGTGCACATAAATTGTTACTGCTATTGTTAGTATTGTTATTTTGACCAAAATTTTTCTTTGGACTAAAAGTAAGTTTTTATTTTAGCTTTCTTACTACTTTAGTACTCTTAATACTACTTTTTCAGTCCCCACTCTTTATGTAGATATTATTTCTGAACCATATCATTTTCTTCTTGCTAAAGAATTCAGTATTTCTTATAAGGCAGGTCTACCGTCAACAGATACTCTCCATTTTTGATTGTCAAAGTATTTTTCCTTCACTTTTTTTTTCCTTTTTGGTTTTTTGAGATGGGGTCTTGCTAAGTAGTCCAGGCATGGCCTTGAACTCACTATGTAGCCTAGGCTGACCTCAAACGCCCAGTGATTGTTCTGCCTCAGCCTCCCAAATACTGGGGTTAAAGGTGTGCACCACCACGTCTGGCTTTTTCCTTCACATTTGATGGCTATTTTACAAGGTACAGAATTCTAGATGGGTGATTTTTTTTTCTCAACACTTTAAATGGTTCACTCTTTTCTTGCTAGCACAACTTCTAGAAGTCAGATGTAATTTTTATTTTTGCTCCTGTAAGGTAATGTATTTTCCCCTTCTGTAGCTTCTTTTTTTTTTTCCTCTCTCCCTTTCTTCTTTTTCATTTGCTTTAGCTTGAAAATCATATCTCTAGGTTTAGTGGGTGTTAAATTTTTTTAATGCATTTATTGGTGTTTCCTGAACTTCCTAAATCAGATGTGATGTCTGATATTAATTTGGGGAAAATAGTCATCATTGTTTCAAATCTTTCATTTATTCCTTTCTCTCTTTTATATGCTCATTATACATGTATTAAACTTTTTTAGTTGCTCCATAATTATTGGCTAATCTGTTCTATTTTTTTCTTTTTTCTTTTCAGTTTATGAAGTTTCCATTAAGATATCCTGAAGCTCGGATTCTTAGCTGTATTAATTTATCAGTGAGTCCATCAAAGGCATTTTTTTGCTTCTGTTAATGTTTTTCATCTCTAGCATTTCTAGGGTACTTTCTTAGAATTTCCATCTCTATTTATGTCTTAGTTACTTTCTCATCACTGAGATACAATATCTGACATCCATAGTTTAGGGAAGGAAAGGTTTCAGTCTATAGTCTGACTCCAAGGCAGTGTAGTAAGTCAGAGGAGAAAAAGCCCTGATGAGTATCACAGCTTCGTGATTGCAACACCTCCCCAAACCCCCACCTATGAGCACAAGAGGCTTTGGAGGTTCATGTAGATATAAATCATAGCAACTTATATTGTCTGCCTGTTCTTAGTCATTGAAGCCCATAACATATTAATCATAATTATTTTAAATTCCTAGTCTAATAACTCCAACATCCCCATTATATCTGTATGTAGTTCTGATGCTTGCTGTCCTCAAACTATGCTTTTGCCTTTTAGTGTGCTGTGTAATATTTCCTTAATAGCTGGACAAGACTTCCTGAGTAAAAGGAGCCGCTGTAGACAACCTTTGATGAGGTAGTGAGGTCTGGGAGAAGGGGAAGCAGTCCACAGTCCTGTGGGTGGGTAGGTGTCAGTCTCTAGCGAGCCTGCCTATACCATGCTGGGCAGGATGGCAAGAGTGGAGTGGACTTTGGTACTTTGCTTCTCCCACATAGAAGGTTAGAGTCAGCTGAGATTGGGTATCTTCCTGCCTCAGAGTCAAGTAGGAGCTGACAAAATTCCAGCAAGTTAGACTCTGGTAAGCAGTCTGTCTTGTGGACAGGCCTTGCTAGAAGAGAATTTTCTGGCATATTTCAGAATTTCTGCTGGAAACAGGAGGGAAGAGGCCTCCACATCCCATATTCACAAACTAACTTCCTTCTGGAAGTAAAATGCACAGAACTCTGTGTGTGACAGGAAAGGACAATTATTGAACCCCTTTGGAGTTTTCAACTCAAAATTGGCCACTCTGAGCTTCCAGAAAGTTATCCATTTAAGTTCAGCTTTCCCATGCTGGCACTAATTCTCATGGGGATTGCTCTCCATTCATCTCTTGGTCCCCTGCCCTTTTCCAGAAGATTTATCTCCCTATTTCCTATTCCTTTATTTATATGTTGGATTTCTCATATAAGAGAAGCCATGTGATATTTAAGCTTATGTGTTTGATTTATTTCACTTAGCATTATGGTCTCAAAGGGCGTCCATTTTTCTACAGATGCCTCAAGTTTATCATTCTTTGTGGCAGAGTAGTACTCCACTGTGTATGATAACAATTTTCCTTTATTCATCTGTTGATGTACATATACACTGCTTCCAAGATTTAGCTATTGTGAATTGTGGTACTATAAATATGGGTACGCATGTGTCACTGTAGTGTGGTGTCTTTAACTGTTTTGGGAAAATACCTGGAAGGAGAGAGCTGGGTTGAATGGAATTTCTGCTTTTGGTTTTTCGAGGGCTCTCCAGACGCATTTCTATAATAGTTTACATTCCCATCAACTGTATAGAAGAGTTCCTTTTTTCCTGCAGCTTTGCCGCCATTTGTTATTGTTTCTTGATCATAGCCATTCTTTCTGGAGGAAGAGGGAATCTCAGCGCTGTTTTAATTCTCAGTTTTCTAATGACCAGAGGTGTGAAATATTTTTAATGTATTAGTTGGCTATTTGTACTCCTGAGAAATTTTTGTTCATTTCAGCTGTCTACTTTTTGATTGGGTGTTTTATTTTGGTGTATCTAATTTCTTTTCAGTTCTTTACATATTCTAATATTAGTTGTCTGTCTGACAAGTAGCTGGTAAAAATTTCTCCCTTCTAAAGGCTGACTCTTCATTGTGTTGGTTCTTTTGCTGTGCCGAAGTTTTTAATTCGATATCCCTTTTGTTGATTCTTGATGTTATTTTTTTGTGCAATTGGGTTTCTGTTCAGAAAGTCCTTGCCTACACCTATGTCTGCCAAGATTTCTACTATTTTTTCTTCCAGAAAATTGTTTCTGTTTTAACATTTAGGTCTTTGATTAGTTAAGAACAGGGAGCTGTGTATTTAAGAGTTTTCCTAAAATGTGGAGATACTTCAGTCATTTTATTGAAGAATACTTGGTTCTCCACCTCTTTTTCATCTGAAACCCCAATTACATTTATATTCTATAGCTTCTCCTGTGCAGTAAATTCCCTGAGACTTAATTCATCTTGGTTTAGTTCCTTTTCATTTTGCATTTCCTTTTAGATAGTTTTTTGCACACTGTGTTTGCATACTGTGTTTGTTTTGACCTCTAGGATTTCCATTTGTTTATTGTTTAATAAAAATGTTTTAATTCACTCTTCATTATGTTGTTTTCCTTTAAATTTTTAGCCTATTTATAACTACTCTTTTAAAGTCTTTATCTTCTAATCCTATCCTTCCTGTCATGTTTACATCTATCTCTACTGACTAATGTTCCTTCTGGCTATTCCTCCACAATTTGGTGCTTATTCTCCTATTTAGTAATTTTTAAATTTGGCATCAGAATTTTGTATTAATTTCGTTATTTTGGAATAAGACTTCATTTACAGGAAAGTTTCAAAGTTAGTACAGAGAGAGCTCATACATACTTCACTTAATTTTAGTGTCTTTAAAATTAATGTGTTACCTTAGCAAGGTATATTTGACAAAAAAATAAGTTAGGGCAATATGATACTATTAGCTACTCTACAGACTTCATTTGAATTTCACCAGTTCTTCTACACATATCCTTTTCCTGGGTACCTATTTTATGTATTTATGTATGTATGTATTTATGTCTTTTTAAAACAAGGTCTTGCTATGAAGTTCAGGCTAGCTTAGAACTCCCTATATAGCCCAGGCTGGTCTCTACCTCATAGAGATCCTCCTGCGTCTGCCTCCTGAGTGCTGGGATTACAAGCATGTGCCATCACACCCAGTGACCTATTGCATTTAGTGTTCATGTTTTCTTAGTCTTTCCTGTGGCAATTCTCTTTCTTGTTTTTTTTCATGACTTTTGTATTTTTAAGGTGTATTGGCCCTCAATTTGGGTTCACACTATATTTTCTTATTACCATGCAGTTGAGTTTAGGAGAAAATACTATAAAGGTGAAATGCCTTTCTCTGCACATCATATCAAGATGTTAATTTTGACCACTTTGTTAAATTGGTGTGTGCTTGGCTTTTCCACTGTAAGACCCTGCTTATTTTGCTTGGATTCCTTTTCTCTGTGCTGTGGTCCAAAAAAATGTCTCTCAGGAGAAAGGCAGTGTGATTATAAGACCCACCTCATTTGCTTCCTTTTGCTAGTGATCTCAGTCTTTACTATCTATTGTTGAAGTATCTGAAAATTAATATATATCTTGTCCAGTTCCCAGGATTTATGTTAGAAGAGCAAGTTCTGCACCACTTACTTCTTCACGACTAGTCTGAGGAGCTCTTGGCAGGATGTCTGTGTTAAGCTCATTGCTGGGAGCTTCTCAGTTAATTTCATGGCTTGCAATTTCTCCCATCTGGACCCAGGAGAGGGCTGGTCCACAGCTCTACATCCCTAGGGGAAACTGCGCTGCACCCATTCTACTTAGAGCTTAGGCACATCAAAGCCAGTTTCCTTGCTGGGTTTTGATAGTAGGGAATCCCCCCCCTCCAACCTTTCACTCTAGCAGCCTTGTGTGTGTAATCACCTTAGTTCTAACTCCTTTGTTGAGTCTAAAGACTCCCCTCTTATATTTTGCAGCTTTTAAAACAAATGGTTATGTCCCAGGACAGCAGCTCTAACTTGTTGCCAATGGTTTAGCTCTTTGTTTCTTTCTTTTTTTCAAAAAAGACAGGGGTGGTTCCTGTTACTTTCTTGCAAGTGAGACTTTAGGTTTGAGAAGTTACTTGTTATATTTTATCCAGCATTTTAAGAGGCTTTACAGTAGGAGGGCTGGCAGAATATATTGTCTTGAGTATTCATGAGCATTTTCTCTGTTCAAGCAGTTTGTCGTTCTTCATTAGTGGAGGTAGGTCAAGTGGACAGGTCAAAGGGGAATGAATGCCGGAAGTGCTACCGGAGACAGAGGAAGTTCAAACTTTGAGTCTAAGTGTCTTCTCTGCGGTTAGAGAATTGGAACTGCTTCATATCAGAGGAGGGAATAGAATTAGAGAGCAGTAGGGTTTCCAGGAAGGAAATATCTTAGTACTGGGGACAATGCTAATGAAATTAGAACCTATACAGGGGTTTTAGTTATGCTTTGTCCAAGTGATAAGTTTATTATTAGTAACATGAATTTTTGAGACTAAAAATATTTTCTTGGGCTCTAAGTTATTTTTACCATCGTGCATGTAGGAGCTCCTGGAAGCTAAAATGAAGGAAGAGTGGGCTGTCTGACAATTTGGTGATGACTCTTGCTCACAAAGGAAGAATGGTTCAATTGGTAAAAATTATAATAAGCATTTGTGTGTGTGTGTGTGCGCGCGCGCGCTTTGGGGGAAGCCTTCGCTGTTCTCAAAAAGTGTATAGGCTGTATCCACTTGTCACAGAAGCTGAAAGAGTAAGTTTAATTTTTAACAGTTGTTGGAAATCTTTCAAGGAGCACTCGTTAGGAGCTAATTGAGGTATAACCAAGGAGCAGCACTCAGAACCTCTTCAGAAAAGTGAAATTTGCAAATACTTGCTTGCAACTTGAATGCATTTGAAAATGTGGAGCCTGCTCTGACCTGTGTAGCTTTCCACAAAGCTTGGGCTCTTGGGTTCAGTGTTCCGGCGTCTCCCTACTTACACGTGTGTGTGGTGGTTGTGCGGTCCAAGTCGGTTGTCTAATGAGTCCTTTAATAGAAGAGTCAATGCGAGTGTTAAAAGTATGCAGAAGCCTTGAAATGTCTGAAAAACTTTTGTACAGCTGCTGATATCTGAAAAGCAAGGTGGTAAGTATTCAATAACTATACCTGGAATTAATTGAGGAGTAGAAAACAAGAAGAAAGCTGCAATTATTACTATATTAGAACAAAAATACTTCTGGGAAATTGCATTGTATGTGATGATATAATAAACTAGCACCTGCGATGACAGATTCCATGGTGGTTAGTGTCACCGATTCCCCATGTCAGTGGGATTTCAGGTTTATGGAGGGCTGGGCATGGACCACCCCGTGGAAGGGCTGAGTGTTTCTTATTGTTCTTACTTCTATCTTCAGGATTCTTAGCCCTGCTTCTGTGACCTTTCCACTAGAATTTACAGATCTCTCTCTCCCTGTCGCTCTCTGTCTCTCTGTCTCTCTCTCCCCCTCTCTCTTTGTCTTTGTGAGACAAGGTCTCACTATGCAGTTCAGGCTGGCCTTGAGCTCACTTTGTAGCCCAGGCTGGTCTTTAACTTATAGCAATTGTCCTGCCTCAGCCTCCCGAGTAGTGGGATTATAGGCGTGCACCACTGCACCTGGTTTGAATTTACAAAACTGTTATCACTGTGAAATGTCCTGGCCAGACAGGACCGTGAGTCGCAGAGCCTGAATGTACGGCAGCTGCAAACCAGCACTGGCTGAAGTCAGCGGGAATACTAACTCTCAGAAGGAGCCATGGAAGCAGTCAGCCAGGGGACAGCTTTTCAGTAACCAGCGCTTGATCTGTTACCCACATAGCCTTGTTTTGCTTAGGAAATTGAAAATGGAAGATTTTGGGGTCCTAATAGTGGCAAATGCAGCTGTTTTGTTGTTTGTTTTAGCAAATGAACAATTTCTACAAAAAAGATGAACTAGGATTAAAAGAAATCAGATGTGTGTATTTGGTATGCAATATTTTTGTATTACAAATAGCTACTTTCTAACCCACATTAACCCCATGATATGTGAATTTTGCCAACTCCTGCTGTGTCTTTTAAATCAAATCCAGTAAATCACTATGAATGTTCTAATTTCTAAACAAACTAGTCTTCCAGTAGATGTACTTTAACACTGTACTGCAAATTAGACAACCTAAGATAAATGGACCATCTTTGTTAATTATGTAGTTTAATTGATCAAAACTACCAGATAGGATTTTATTTATAGCAGTTTTGCTTAGTATCAAATTCTATACTATTAAATAGCTCGCGAGTCATATATTTGGGGTCGTTAAGATATATGCTGTTATTTAGCTTCTGTTAACCTTATTAAATACCTCGTTTTGATCTTGCTCATGTCACAATATGAAATTGCTTTTAATTGAGATGACCAACTTCCATTAGATTGTCCAACCCCCATTGTGTAGATGAACACAAAGCACTTTTCATTTTTGCCGTATTGATTGAGCAGCAATTTACGTGAACTATATTCAGAACCTGGTGGAGAAGGATGAGGGCAGATTTTCTTCAAATGTTCTTTTTGCCGGTGGTTTTTCTCCCCAGCATACCCACTGTTTGCTTGTAGCTAATTTTGCACGCCAGTAGGTAGCAGTGGTGAGCAGAGGCACAGACAGAAAGCTGCCAGTCAGCGATTATAAATTATTATTCATTTCTGTTATAGGTGGGGTGTGCAGCCAGTTACAGTAATAATTACCAGGACTAGAGGGTTTCCAAGGCAACCAGTTTCCCCCCTCATTCATGCTGTTGCTGAGAGCGCCTGTAAAGCATGACATTGCTGTATTCTGAGGTTTGTTGCCCCCCTGCTGCTCCAGGTTTGAGGTTAGTTACAGCATCATAAGATGCTCTCGAGCATAGAGAGCTCAGGCTGGGCTTAAAAAGCATACCGGCGAGAGGGCCTCTCCACTGCTTCTCTGTTAAGGACCAAGGTTCTAAAAATGCAAATCCTCCATCCTGCTTGGTGACATGGGTAAGATCATTTCAAGTTGCAGCACCTTTGATTTTTGATTATTTTGGAGCTAGTAGATCATTTTGTTTTTTAAAGTTTCGTGGTTTAATGAAAATGCACGAGGCAGACCTGACACTAGACCTCTGCTCTGGGTCCACATCAAATAAATCAATGGGGAACTGCTGTAGATAATCACGGCCATGCTTGTTGTTTATTTGGTTTTATGAAAATGGTTCATAAAGGAGAAGGTAACTTCCTGTAGGAGCAGGATTAGTCCTTTCTATGGCAGAAAAATAATAGAAGCCTCATCTCTTATCAGGAATCCATACATGAATCATGTTATCCTACATTTTGGGGCGCTCTAATCTTTCATTTTAATGAACTTCCATCAAATGCTTTGCAGCGATAAAAAGTAGTATTTGTGTCCGCTATGAAAAGCGATAGGGGATTCATGTTTCAGTCTTACACGGAGATGTGAAATGTTTATCCATTTACAAGGCAGAAGTCAGAAACTCAGACAGGATACATCCAGATCTCATTCTGTGCTAGATGATTACAAAAAGGTTCTGTATCTCCCATTAGACTTGTGCATTTATTTCCGTGAGTTCTCAGTGAGGTGTAGACTGTTTTCTGGTCGGCGGTCATGGTGGAGACCCCTCCAGAGCTGCATATGACCCATGAATTCCTGGTATGTGAATCGTGACTAGACTTTGGCACCTTTTACAGTTCATGCAAGCTCCTGCTTTCTGTGAAGAGAATGACGAGGGACAGTGTTCTGGCCCCATGACGGCCCTCCCCTGCTGCCTGTCAGCAGTAACTCCCTCCCAGCCCCCTTGGGATAACCGCTGTGCCATTGCTGTGTGCACTGCCCGAATCCTGCCATGCCTGGTGATGATGAGCTTGCAGCCAGGTGATAGATGCAGGGAGGATGCAAGCAGGTGGCTTTGGTCTCACAAGAGGCTAGTGCTAGCAGCCCCACGCACTTTGCCTTCGCTGGATGCCTGGAGGAAAGTTGCTTCCATCACTGACGACTTTGCTGTTCCAGATTGGGCCCCAGTAGCCAGCCGCTCTGGACAGAGAACCTGCTGGTTCATAGTTATCCAAAAATCTCCATAGAGTACCAGCTTCTCACCTGAAGGAATCTCGTGGTCCAGTTTCTGGAAAATACCTCCGAGGTACTAAGCATATGATTTCAGTCACCCTGGTAGATGTGGGTTTATGAAGTGATTCATAAAAAGATGAAATATATGGACTATGTTTTTGACATAGATACTGTAAAATGTAATCAGTTCTATGAATCCATAAGGATGGGGGTCATCTAAAGTTTAGGTTCACTTTAAATAGTTTAATAATCTTTTAAAAAGTCTTTATAAGCTAAAATTTTGAGGCTAGCACCTGCTAGCCCACACAGTTTTATCAAGTCATCCAAGTTTTTCTCCAAATAATTAAACAACCATGGACTAAGTGGGGCTTCTGCCTAATGTAGCAAAGGGGAAATGAATTTTTAGTTTTATATTGCATACCTCTCGGTAGTATAAATTATTTAAAGTGCAATGCCTAGCAAAACTAATGTTACAGATTAGATAATGAATAACATGATACACAGCCAATCAAAGACATGCAATGAAATCACTATTTACAGACAACGACCCTAGCAGTACAAAGTCAGAAAAAGTAGGTGATGTTCAGATGAGGCCGTCATGAACTCTAGATTAAAAATCATCCCTTTTCATCTCATCATCTGCATCTCTGGATTCTGGAGAAAGAAGAAACGTCTTAATCTTCAGGATAGCCAGTCTTCTGATTATAGTAATGATAAAATAAAAAAGCTGGACAGCTACTCCTTTATGAGTCTGCTTTTTTTTTTCTTTCTCTCTTTTTCTTTAAATAATTGAACTGTTTCAGGGAAACAATGTTAAAATCTTAAGGTTAAAGCATTCTTTCATTTTTTTTTTGTCTAAAGATTACTCTGCACCCTAGACAAAGGAAATATTTAAACTGTTAAATTTGAACAAAGATACAGTCTGCATATGACTTCTCTGAAGCCCTATAAAAATTCTTTAAAATTGCCTATTCACTCAAATTTACTGAGTGTAGCAAAAATGTCAAAGGCATAAAGTCAGAGAAGATTGAATAAAATAATGCAGAAAGACAGATTAGTCATGCACAGACCCACACAGCCTTTCAGAGCGCACAATACCACTCTTTATTACCGCTCTATCTTTACAAAGACTACGTTCAATACATAGAAGATGATACATGGCCAGCCATGTCATCTGCCTGTGATTCCAGGACTCATTTATCTGGGCCCTTTTCACAATGACATTGATGAGAGATCTCAGTGTTTTCAGAGCATTGTTTTATTTATCATATATAATGGCTGGTGAAAAAATAGGAATTATGTCACCAATAGCACATAAAAGAGTTGCACAGAAGAGTCTGTGACAAAGTTTGGTAAAGCTCAGGACAGGGAGGCTCGTGTAAATGTCCTTTCCTCTGCTTTCTTCCCTGTTGTGCTGTCCCCAGCCCCCACAAAGGTCCGCATGCTGGTAACTTGAAGAATATCAAGAAGATGTTTCCTTCAGCCAAACGTTGGATACTCCAATCCTTGTAAAACTTCAGCGATTACATTTTTGTTTAAATTTAGAGCCCATTTTAATTGCTTCAGAGTTGCTGACCGTTATGCATTTGCAAAAGGAAAGGGGACTATTTGTCAGTCACAGTTTTGTGTCTTGCAAATTTAATAAAGAGCAGCCCTTAAGATAGAATTTCTTAGGCTGCCACAATTGACAAAAGCCAGCTAATGTTGAAATGTCAACAGCAAACCTCATCAGCAGGCTGCACTGCGGCGCAATCAAGAGAGCGCCATTGCTCCACATAAACAAATGTGTACGGTGCGCCTATCTGTGCAGGGGGGAGGACCTGGGACCTCACTGCAGAAGGGACACATGGCACAAGCTCGCAGTGGGAGCATGTTCGGAGTTTCTCAGGGCAAAAATGTTCCCTTCCTCCGCATCTCAATTGTAAAGAACTAGTGCTTAGAGAAAGTCTCAAGAAGAGAGGATGAGCTGGTGACTGGCGGCTGCCATAAGAAAGGTGACCTTGCAGTGGGGGATGTGGCTCAGTGGTAGAGCACTTACAGCATGTGCACAAAGCCCTGGGTTTCGGGGCTAAAAAAGGTAACTAAAGTTACCTTGCCTGTGTTCTTTGGCAGAATCACATTTCCATGCCCGTGTGGGGAGTGGTTTTTCTAGCCGCACCTTTGGTGCTTTCAGCAGCAACATGAAAGGACAATTTGGGGAGCCTCGCATTTTGGAACATGGCCCCGATCCTACTCCATGGGGCTCTGAGAGTGTTTGGTCAGGCCCTGGTGGGAGTGATCACCCACAGCATGTTGCCTTAGTGTAGGGCCAGGGGCAGGTTTGGGGGCCCGAAGTCCACTGTCACACACCACCTCTGCCCCTTCCTCATTGACCAACTCTTGGGCAAGTTGTCCTGCTTCTCTCAGTCATTTCCTAATTTGCAAGAATCGGTTCAGTGCCTCGTATGGCTGTGTTGAGTTACTGGATGTGGAAGTGCATAAATGCAAGAATGACAAGTGCCCCTCCCTTTTTTCTGGAGGAGGCGAGAGCACATTTCCTTTGTCCTTAAGGAAATCTGCTTTGGTCCGGGTCCTCAGATGAGAGATCGCCCTTTTCTGTCCCATCACTAGCCTCTTGATGGCCTGGTGGGCTGAAGGTCCAGAAGACCTCCAAAGGAAGGGCAGTTCAGGACAGGACAGGGGATCCCAGAGTCCTGATGTCCTGGCTGGGTAGAGCAGGGGAATTCGGTGACTGCCGGCTCAGTGTTGAGAGCTGTGTGTCTGTGCTGCTCACAGCTGCTCAGGGGCCTCCTTTGCCCCAAGCATCCTGCTGATGTGCGCCCATCGCCTCCTCCTCCCCGTATACCCCTTCTTTCTCATCCTCTTGCCTTTTTTTTTTTTTGCTTTTTCCCCATTCTGCATTTTTTTCCTTCTCCTCCTTGCTTATCTTCTTCCTCCTTCCCTTCTTCCTTTTTTGCCTCCTTTTCCTCTTCCTTGTCCTCTTCCTCCTCCTCCACCTCCTCTTCCTGCCCACTTTGTCTCTTTCTTCCACCTTTACTCCACCATTAACTGTCCAAGTAAGTGCTTGACCAGTGCAGCCTTAGTTTCTGCTGGGGGCTGGCTGCCTGTCCCACAGATTCACAAACCAGAATGTTCCGGTCCCTGCCCTGACCAGTGGGATAGACAAGGGCTGGGTGCACCTGCTGCATGATGCATAACTCACTGGTAAACCCAGCAAATGTGAGAGGAAGGGGGGCTCCTGGAGGGAATGAGGCTGTCTGGAGGAGGTCATGTGCCCTTTTCAACCGGCACATGTGCTGCTGCCTCTGCCACCTTCCTGCATCTGCAGTGCCCAATACACTGGTGTCCCCCCATGCTTTATGCAGCTCCCACATGCAGACGTCCTCATCTTCTGCAGAGAGGGGACACTGTGAGACACTGCCCAGGTGTCTGCCTACTCGGGGAGAGGAACCACTGCTTCTGAGGCTTGGATTTCTAACAATGAATTTGAGGAAGAAACATTCAGTCAAAAGTCTTTCCTGGGTCCTTATTACGTGTTAGACAGGTCTGGTCACTATCTTTATAAAAACAGCATAAGTACAAAGTGGGCACTAGGATTGCTGAGTGGAGGAGGAAACAATGGTGATCCAGACCCAAAATCTACACAGGAGTGAGTCATGGAGACCTGGGGAAGGGCCCCTTCCAGTGCTGAGTCCCTGGGCTGGAGCACGGGGAGTCCGAGAGGTCAGGGTGTAAGGCAGTGAGGCGCAGTGTGAATGGAGGCTTTGGTGGCTACAGAGGGCTTCAGGACAGGACTAGACCAAGAGTGCTGCTGCCTTTGGAATTGATGGTGGGAGCCCAAGGTGGAAGCAGGGAGACCCGGAGAAGTTTGTTACAACTGCTCAGATTGGAGATGATGATGAACATGGAGACAAGTTTAAAATGTGGGGAAGGGGGCTCAGAACTGATGGGGTTCACTGAAAGATTGCCATGGAGCATGGAACAAGTCAGGTTCATCCCTCACTACCTGTCCCGGTGACCTGAGGTTTGCTCAGATGGAGAAGCATGGGAAGGTTCACAGAGGGACTCAGTGACACAGGGGGACCAGAAAAGTGCAGACCAGAGAGACCTTCAGGAAATGCCCTTTCCCTAGAGAGAAGCTGGGCAGGGGCTCCACTGCCTCAGTGTTTCTGACCTCGGCTCCCTGGAGCTCCTCTGACTCTGGATCCTTCGCTTGTAAGAGCTTGGCGAAGTCCTGTGACAGCCAGGGTGCAAGGAGGGACCCACAGGAAACAGAAGTCACAACCCCTTCCCTGTAGCTGGGAGGCATCTTGGCCTTGGAAAGCAGATGGCAGTGAGGCCTGTGCAGGCCAGTGGGGGACAGCGAACTGGGTGAGGGAAGTGCTGGAAATGGGGTCACAGTGGGGACGGGGCTCAGGCAGGGCTTGTCCAGACAGGGGGCAATGGGCAGGCAGTGGCAACAGAGGCCAAGGCTTGGGAGCTGGGTGAGGGCAGGAGCAGTGGCCACCTGGTTCAGGCTCAAGGGCGGGGTGCAGGGCTGGCCTGGGCCTTGGAGGAGCCCTGGAGCACAGTGCCTGGGAACACTCCTGGAAGCACTGTGGCCGTGAGGACCAATGCAACCCAAGGCCGGGCCCCAGAATCCAGGCCCCGAACTCCTACTCCAGGGTCTCTCTGCTACATAAAAAAAAAAAAAGAAAAAAAATTGAACCAAAGACATAAAGATTATGTTTATAACCTGCTAATTGCCTCATTACTTACACAAATGAAAAATTGGGGCAAATCCAAGTGTCTGACAATAAGGAACTGGCTAAGAATAAATTATTATATAAATAGGTGATAATTAAAATTAAAAAGGTTTTTAAAGACTTTTAAAATAATATTGGCTACTGTGGATGATGTATTCAACGTTAGGTGAAAACAGAATGTGAATATGCTGTCTTAAAAATGTTATCTAAATGCAAATATATGTAATTGTATTAGTTATATATGAGGGCTCTCCAGAGAAAGAAGCACTAGGATGGAGATATATACACCTGTGGAGACACACACACACACACACACGCACGCACACAGATTTTTAAGGCTCCCTCACTCATCTCTTTGTGGCAGTCCGGCAGGCCGGAGATCCAGGAAAGAGTTGATGTTACAGTTCAAGACTGAAGGCAGTTTAGAGGCAAATTCTTTTCTCAGGGAGCCTCGGTCTTTTCTCTTAAGGTCTTTCCCTGATTGAGTAAGGCCTGCCCATATGGTGCAGGGTAATCCGCTTTACTTACAAGCTACTTAATATCCATCACATCTAAAAAGTACCTTCAAAGCAACATCTAGACTGGAGTTTGACCAGCCGAGTTTAAGTGTTTGGTTAACCAACCCGGTGACTGGAATGAGCTCACCGGCAGCCATACAACTCTTGCTTTTACTTTGGAGGAAAGTATTAGAAGGAAAAAGTCAGTGTTGGGCGGAGGGATCCTGAGACACTTATTTAAACATTTCTCTGTTGTGCCAAGTTCCTACAGCTTTTATTTTAGTGTGTAAAATATGAAAAATTGTACTAACATAAGAGTTCTCCCTGGTTATCTGAGGCAGTAGTCTTTTTGATATCTGAAAAAGAGGCTTTTAGTGTATGGGGCTAGCCCTCTCATGTGTCAGCGGTGCTACTATTTCTTTTATGGTCCTTTACATTTAGATTTTAAAAATATACAATAACCTAATCATATATGTCAGGAAAGATGAAAAAAGCAAAAAATTACCTGTAATCTTTCTATGCTGTCAGAATTGTGGTTTTTCTGTTGTGTGTCCTTGTGTATTTCCTTTCCCCAGTTTTCATCTGCATAAAACAGAAACTTCTTTAATATTCCATCACGTGATGGTACCTGGTGCTTATGGAGGTCACTTCTCTAGGTGTTTTCATGAGTGTTTTCTCTAGGTCTCTGCTATTAGAGACATTGGGGTCCTAAACAGCCTTGTGCCTGTCTCTGCACACACCCCAGGATTTTCTTTAGGCTTGTTCCAAACTGTGAACTTACGGGGTGAAAGCATATATGCTTTGGAAAGTCAGACCTAAGTACCTGAGATGCATTTATCATAACTCTTCACCCTCACACTTATCCTGGCCCCACGCACAGTTCACACATGGTATAATTACTTAAATGATATTTTTGAACACAGACTAACACCTTAACAATTTATAGTTCTCCCACCACGTTATACCCCTGTCTCCTTCAGTCAAGGTAGCCATCTTGTCAAGTCTCTGTTCAATCTTTTGCTTTTCTTTGGTATAGTGTGTCTACATTATACACATGCTTATAAGCATGTATTTTTTCAGTTGTTTTTAAGAGGGTACCATCCTGCATATGATCTTTTGTATCTTACTCTTGCTGAGAACCTCCTATGCTGTTGCTTCTGGACGTGGTTGGCTTATATGTTGAGTTCCTGCCCATTGTGTTTCGCTGCGTAAAATAGGAATTATCTGCTCTTTAAGGTTGGGCATTGGGGTTATTTCCAGAATCCTACTATAAACAATGCTGTTATGAACATTCTTGAACCTTTCTCCTTTTATATCTGTGCAGTTTTGCTTCTTGGTTATATATACCTAGCACTAGAAGTGCTGTGACTATTCAACCTTAAGAGGTAACTCCAAACTGACTGTTTTTATTAAAGCAACTACCTCTACTATGACACATAAGCAATTATGTGGAACCATATCCTCTCCAATATTTGGTATTATTAGACTTAGTATATGTTAATTCAATAAGTATAAATGATTTCATTATGATATTCACTACCTTTCTCTGATCTAGTGATGCTAGTTATGCTAATCTTAATTATAAATACATTGGTCCTGTTGTTTATTCTTCTCTGAAATGCCTGTTTATGCCCCTTGCCCTTTTTTCCATGTTGGACTAGTTGTGCTGTGTAACACAGATACAGTGTTCCGTGTGTGTGTGTGTGTGTGTGTGTGTGTGTGTGTGTGTTGCTGGAATAAAACCCAGCCTTGAGCATTCTAGGCAAATGCCCTACCACTGAGCTACATCTCAACTCCTTCAATGTACTATTGATGCTACCTTTTTGTTTGGTTTGTTACAAGTATGACAGAACATGCCTTTTCATCTTTATTTATTTATTTATTTATGGTACTGAGAATCAAACTCAGGACCTTGCATTTGCCAGGCAGGCACTGTGCCACTGAGCCATATTCCTAGATACATTTTTACTTTTAAAAATATCTTTTGATAAATATAAAGTTCTTAGTTTGAACCTGGTCAAATGCATTAATCGTCTTCTTTGTAATTACTGATAGTTGTCTAAGGAAATCTGGTTTTACTTGATGATCTATTAGATATATTTAGCATGGAGAAGTGTAGAGGGGTTTGTTTTGTTTCCCTTGCTGCTAGGGATTGAACTCAGGGCCCTCACACTAAGCTACATCCCTAGCCCCTTTTTTTATTTTTTATTTTGAAACAGTGTCTCACTAAGTGGCCCAGTTGCCCAGGCTGGACTCAAACTCGTGATCCGCCTGTCTCAGCTTCCCATAATGCTGGGTTACAAGCGTGTTCCACAATTCTCAGCGAGAGCTTTGCTTTTAACATTTAAACGTTTCGTCTATCTGGATTTGATTTGTGAACACGAAGTGAGAAGATACAGTTTTTCCTTTTTCCTAGTGGTTAATCATTTTTGAACTTCACATATTGAACCATGGGGTTATTTCCCCCCACCCCCCAGCTGATCTGACACACTAATTTTGTCCTATAGCTAGTACCATATACTTGTGAGGATTTATTTCAGGGCTGTTTTTCTGGTTGATTATTTTTCTGTGTTAATATCTCACTGTCTTTTGCTACATGTTCACACACAAAGTCTGGCATGCGATAGGGTAAGGGCTTCCTCGATGTGTTTCATTTCAGAAAGGTCCTGGCTATTTTTCCCTTCTTATTAACCCACACCACTTAACAAGTGTCTTAAAAATTTCTGTTGGAATTTTGAATGAAATAGCATTGAACAAATAGATCTATCTGGGTCAACTTTCATATCCATGAGTATAGTAGTCCCTGTCCTTGCAATATCTATCTTTAATGCCGCCTTGGCCCCTTGGTCTTCTCCAGTAACATTTGTCCTGGTGAGGGCACGATTCTTAGCAGAACCCCCTTAGATTCTATCCATCCCTCCTCATAATGCTTAAGGGAGTTGAGCATGGCCTATGTTACAGGTTTTTAATTCATGTTTTAATTGACAGATAATAATTTTACCTAGTAGTGGGGTGCAATGTGATAATTTGATATGTGTACACAATGTGTCATGATCAAATCAGGATAACTAGCATATCCATCTCCTTAAACATTCCTCATTTCTTTGAACTTTTTGACTATTTTCTTCTAGTCCTTTATAAAGTATAAAACAAGCCGTTGTACACTATAATCACCCTCCTGTGCTGTAGGACACTAGAACTTCTTCCTCCCACTGCAGTGGGTGGTAGGTGCCCTCTACAGCTGCCTCCCTGCTCAGCTTTCTCTCCCCCTTCACAGACTCTGGTGACCACTGTTCTGCTCTCTTCTCTGACAGCAAGTTTTCTTTTTCTTTAGCTCCAACATGGGAATAAGAATATGAGTTGTTTGTCTTTCTGTTCCTGGCTTATTTTACTTGATATAATGCCCTCCAGTTCCATCCCTGTTGCCGTAAATGACGGGGTTTCATTTTTATGACTGAATAATATTCCATGGTTAAAGCTTTATACATTCTTCTGTCAATGAACATATCTAGTCCATATTTTGCCTACGGTGAAGGGTGCAACATTAAACACATCTTTTTGGCATCCTGATTTTATGTCCTTTTGATATCTATCCAGCAGTGAATAGCTGGATCATAGGATAGTTCTATTTTTAATTTTTTGAAATGCCTCTATACTGTCTTCTTTCATGGCTGTACTAACTTAGATTCCCACCAACAGTTGTCTTACAACTTTTAAAGCTCCGTGGAAACAGTCTTCCTGAGTTTCCTAGGGTTTCCTGGATGCTTCTCCCTGCAGTCAGGGTCTTTAGTGATACCCAGGCTTCAGTGTGGGAAGCTTCCCACCAGGAAGGCAGAAAGGCCGGTCCTCACCTGAGTGCCGAGGTCCACCCGAGAGGAGCCTGCATGAGGCCGATAAGTCATAATCCAGAGAGGTGATGACAGTCGTCCTCATGCCCATTGATTAATGAAAACCGGGCTAGCTGGACATAGAGTAGATGGTTATAAATGGTGCTGTCAGAGAAAAATAATTATTGTATTAATAAGGAAACGGTTCAAAACCAGGCTCTAAAAAAAGAGAGCTGGCGACTTAGCATCTCCACGGGGCTGGGAGGCGGTTTCAATGGGATTGTGGTGAGGCTGGGGGAGACACGGCGGCCCCCCTGCCCTCCCAGGAGCACAGCTCGCCTCACCCTGCAGGTGTGAGCGGGCTGGCAGGGACGTGTGCGTCCTGGCGTTCAACTTGACCCAGCTCTGCCGGCTGCCGCAGATTGGCTGAGCTTGTTTGCAGGCATTTGGTAGCACTTCCAGCAGAAACGGGAAAAATGAGCATATCTTATTGTACCTGAAACACTCTATGATATGTACTAAATATTATGACTACTCGGGGCCTTGCAATAATTGATTCACCCACACAGCCATTTAGTCTGCGAGCTGTTCGTTTTACAAATTCTACAATCTTTTAGAAATTCTTTCAGTGCGGAAGATTGCTGCCTGGCCTCAGATTCATTATGGTGATTGAATCCTCTTCAATAGAGAACGGTTTAAAGAGAGCACATGCCCGTGTGTCTCACTCAGAGTGAAGGCACATAGGTTAAAAGCTTGTCTGGGTGGCATAATTCACTGCCGCTATGCCAAACAATCACGTCTTATTGTGACCTTCATAAGATACAAAAAGGCTACAGGATGGCGCTCAGCTTTTTTTAAACCCACTCACAGATTTAGCTTCCCAACATCTGAAGCTTGGAGAATTCCTAATTAAATAACCAATTAATAATGTAGAATAGAAAAAGCTATTTTTTTCTGAAATGCAAAATCATAATTAATCAGAGTACAAAAAACTGCCTGTCTTTATATCAGAAAAATATAGACTAGGTATTTAAATATTCCACCACACCTGAACCCTGGCCATCAGTCATTGTTATGACTTAAAACATCTCCGACTAAATTAGGTTTTGTTTGTATAGAGCAGTGAAAGTCAGATGGCTTGAATGACAAAATTAGAACATGCTCAAATCACTGAGACAAAACCGCATAAAGAGAAAGATGTGCAGGAAGGGTGCTGCCAGGGTGGAGCAGAAATCTTCCACTGTTTTTTTTTAAAAAATGCGTTGTTTCCCATTTACCTAACCAGTTGATGTAAGTATAAATTTTTGACCCCTAGAAAGACATTCCAGGAAAAAAACATTATCTCTGCCTCTTTCTTAATGGCTCAAAATAGCAAGCATGGCTCTAGAGAAGTCCCCCCAGCCCACTCCACTCCCCACTGGTTCCTCGCCCCTGGTTCGCCTGGGCGCCCTTTACTCCAGGCCAGCACGCTCCCGCCCACCGCGCCTGCCCGAGCCCACTGGCTGTTGTGTGTCACCGCAGGCAGCAGCCACCAGGGATCTTAGGTTCTCCCCCAACCCCCGGCCCCCCGCACCACCTCTTGGCACATTTACAGTTTAAAAGAAAAGCTGGCTTTTACAGTTCGTGCCACCCCCACAATTTATCCTTTGCCCATGAAATGCCAAAACCAGGGAGTAAATTTCCCAAGGAAGAAAATCGTGTAAGAACACTGTTAGGGATGGCATGGTCCAGCGATGGCCACCATCTGCACGGAGGACGGTCGGGTCCCTTCTTCCTAGATAGAGGGCAGAGGATGCGAAGCATGTTGCCTCCGTGGGGAACACCTTTCTCGATTCCAGGCTTTTGCCGATGCAGTCTCTGTCTTCACAAAGTGAATATTTGGAGTCCACGTGATCTTCCAGAGGTGGCCCTGATGTCAGTTCCTTGAAAACACCATCCTGGCTTACTTGGTGAAAAAATACTCCCTCCTGCTTATGAGCGCCTGTGTAATTCACATTCTCTCTTGCATTTGATAGCGTCTCTATCCAGGGTGTGGAGTCCCCACCCGACCCTTCTACTCCTGGGAGCGAATCCCTGAACCCCAGCTGGTCCCCACCGGGGTGGGGGGGGAGGCAGGCAGGTGATGCAGCATTGAGAGGGGTCCCCTTGCAGCCCCCCCCATCCTACCCATGGCCACAAATCTTCAATATATAATTTGCTGTTATCGCAGCAATAAATAATTTTTGGTGACAGTTTTACTGTGAGACTTTGTGTGGTGTTTTTTTTTTATTGACAAAACCGCTATGAATCAACATACACGAACACAATAAAGATGTGAGAAATATCTGCATTACGGCAGGCAGAGGTTTTGCCGATAGCCAGTGCATTGATCTCTGCTCCTCTCTGGGATTACATCTGGTGCCTCAGGGTGTGCTTCCTGCCACTCTGCCTTGGGCACCTTCTCCATAGAGGGCTGAGTCATGGGGACCTGTAGTCTTGGGGTGGTGGGCAAGGGGAAAGGACAGTGACAGAGGAGAGCTCACTTGTTCCTGTCAGTCCTCCTCCCCTCAGTCAGCCATGCACCTTTTGACCGGTGCTGCATCCTGGGAATGCAGGGGCTCAGACCTGAGCCAGCTCCCAGGTAGCCTTGGTGGTAGAGGGGACAGACCCATGGGCCGAGGTCACTCCCAGCAAGTGCTGGCACAGGCAATTCATGCCTGAATCGCTCATTTATTTATTTACTTACTCAATTTACAACCATTGACTAAAGCTTCCTGTGTGCCAGCCTGGGGCTGTCTGGGAGTTACTGGGGTCTGTGCTTTCAAAGCCTCCACAGAGGGGCGGAGGGCACAGGATAAAGCACATAAAACCCAAATAAGCATGTTGCTCCCCAGAATGGTGAGGGCCCTAAGGGGCCCCCACACACGCACTGTGAGAATGGATGGCAGGGAGCCTCCCGGCCCAGGGGCCCAGGCTTCCTGCAGGAGCGATATCTGAGCCAGGAGAAGGGTGGTGGAGGCGCCAGCCACAGATCCCAGAGCATCCATCGCTGGCAGCCACAGTGACCTGGGAGGGAGCCCAAGGCATTCGAGGAACTGAAGGGGAACTCGGTGGCCGAAGTGGAGCAGGAAAGAGGTGAGCAGCAGGAGGAGTCTGGGGTGCAGAGGATGACGGGAGTGACAGGGATGGCTTCCAGAGGAGAGCCACCCTAGCCCAGGAAGAGTCACGGAGCGTCCCTCCCTCTTGGGCACAGTTAGGTGGTCTACCTGGATTACCCCTGTTTCACCCAGGAATTAGGGCACATCTGCTGAGGGTGACACATTATCAGGGTTTCCTGACCCCTGAACTGACCAGGAAGCAAAATTTTTCTTAGGGGAGATTACTCCAACCAGTGTGGGCTGCCTGGCACCAACCCTGCCCCAGCCATGTGGCACCTGCCCTCACAGCACCTGCCCAGGCAGCCACCATGCTCTCTGCAGCTCTCCTGACGTCAGCAGAGGGGACGCTGGCTCCTCTGCCATGCATTGCTCACAAAATGTAGGCAAAAGGCGGGCATCCAATTGCTGTGGGTGAGGAAGAGAAATAATTTGGTTTCTAAATTAGGACTCAGCACCGGTGGCCAGAGCCTGGAAGGGGAGTCTGTCAGCTGATGGGGCGGCTGCTCCTGCAAATGGGGGAGATGGCCCATGCCCCCCAGGAGCACTTGGGGTGCTCCCTCAGCTCTGGCCCTGGGTGCCAAGAGCCCCGAGAACAAGCCATCTGAAAATTAGGATTCTGTGTCGGCCTGTCAATCCCCAGAAGCACACAGCCTTTCATTACAATCCGCCTGACATTTCTGTTATGCACAGAAATCCCGAAGATATGCCAAGCGCCTGCTATTTGCCATCACATCCGCCTGGGAAGCTGAGGGGCCGCCAAGCCCATTGTGTTGAAATGCACCCCCCGCAGGTTGGCAGGCTGTGTGGGGCCCTGGCAGTGACAGAGGGCTGGGCTACCTTCTGGGCTGGGACCCTGGGCTGTGGGGAACATGGGTGGCCCCTCTGCTCATATTCCCCGAGGATCTTAGCACAGGGAAGTGCTTACAAAGCCAACTGGGCACTCTGAGTCCAGCCAGCTTGCCTGGGCCTCCCTCTGTGCCAGGGCTGTGCAGATCTTGGGCCACTGCGGGCTGTTTGCTGGCCTCCAGGGCCCAAAGTCACGTGGAAGAAGCGGCTGTGGATGTGGGCAGTGGGCGATGGAGGGCATCCAGGTGCTGAGGGAGGAGGCAGGCGGGCTCTGTTGGATCAGGAGTTTTGTGGACATTGGGCATTGACTCTGGTGTCTCAGAGGGAGGACCTGTCATTTGACCAGCGTGCCCGGAGTAAATGTGCCTGAAAGGTCACAAAGATCACAGAATGTGTGATATGGAAATGCACTCTCTCCAAAAGGCCTGGGACAAGGCTTGGGAAGGGAGGGAGGGACCACCCCGGAGAGAAAGGTGACGCGGTTGCATCTAGCCTTGGACACCATGTGGTTGGATTCACTTTCACTCTCAGACTGGACCCAGGTTCCACCACTGGCTCATGTGAAGACCCAGCTCAGAGGCCTGGAGGCTGGCATCAGGTCACAGCCAGCCGAGGGCACTTGTGGGTGCTGAAGGAGCCAGAGCAGCCCAGTACCCACAGGGCATCAGGCCCTGCACAGCCTTTCCCAGCACCTCCGTAGGTGCGCCTGGAGGTGGCATTTTGCCATGTCCATTTTTGAAGGGCTCCCTGCTGCTTGGAGACACTCACAATGCTGTCTTGTGCTCTCTGTGTGGAAACAACAACTTTGCTTCCTGCAACACAGCAACTCAGGGACTTCAGGCGGCTTAAGGAAGATTTGCAGACCTAAGTGGCTCCTCAGAACCTTGCAGGCCCTGGGGGAAGACAGGCCTTCAGGGTTGCACCTGCCCTCCCTGCCCTGGCTCTTGGGCCTTCAGGGGCTTTCTGGTTGTGTGCAAGAGGTCTGTGTGGAGGCGGGTTTGGAATCACACCTGGTCTAGGCCACTCCATGTGTGGGCCTGGACCTGAGGAAGTGGAGGAGAGGTCCTGAGGACTGTGTCTCATTACCAGAACACCACACTTTCAGACAGTCAGTGCCTGGAAGTGGATTTCACATCTAACCTCCAAGGCTTCCTCCCTAAGCTGTTTTCTGAGAATTCCTGGCTCAAGGCACAGAGACAGGCTGGAGTACTGGCCCCCTCCACGGGCTCGCCATGGAATCAGGGGGGAGGCATGACAGCAGCAGGCCCACCACTCTCTGAGAAGAGGCCGGGATCCCTGGAGGGAGAGGCCCAGAAAGGCTCCCAGGACAGGAGGAGCAGGGGCCAGGAGGAGCAGGGGCCAGGAGGAGCAGGGGACGGGACTGAGTGGCGCCATTGTGGTGGAGTGGCAGTGAGTAGGATGTGGAGGCGCATTGAAGGCAGCGCTGATGACCCAGCCAGGGCAGGTTGCAGTGGACAGCAAGGGAGGACAAAACATGGAGACAGGGTCCGACCAGCAAGGCCCGGAGTGCTGGATGAAGCTACTGGCTTCATTCTGTAGCTCACGTCACAGGAGAAGGAGAAGACAAAGCAAGGCTCCTACATAGAATTCTGGGTCAGTTCACTGATCCTGCCATCGCTCGATCAATCAGTCAATCCATTCATCCACTGATCCATCCATCCATCTGTCCAGAGTTCCCATATTGAATGTGACCTGACAGTTTTGGTGAATGAGTTCTGGGGGCCTAAGGACAGCCAGTAGCATTTATGAGTGGTTTTCACATTTTTTTTCAGTGCTTCAGCCAAGAGAATGGACACAACTGAGCCAAGGGCTGTGCAAACCCTCTATGTCACCGCTGCCAAGACAGGTGGTGATCACACCTTGGCTGGGTGATAAGATGGGGTCACCTGGAAACAGGACCCTAACCCCAGCCAGGCTGGGCAGGCAGGACCGTGGGCTTGGGATCTTAGTCTACGTGCACCGCAGCACTCAGCAGGGTCTCGTGACTATGCTGGGGGGGCGGGTATGTGCCCTAAGGCTCGACAGCTTGAGGACAGAGGTTGTCTGTGGTCTCCCTGTGACAGACATGTATTAAGCACCTGTGCTGGACTCTGGGAATATAGTGGTGGGAGGGTAAGACAAAGCGCTGCCCTCGGGAGCTTGCAGATGAGTTGGGGGCGATAACGGTGTTACGGTTTGGATCTTGACGGCACCCTGGAGGCTTCTGCTTGGTATTCTGCCCTCGTACTGTTGGAAGCCAGTGGAACCTTTAAGACATGGGGTCTAGTGGAAGGAAGTTAGGGCTCTGGGATGTACCTTCAAAGGGGATATGAGGATCTCAGCCCCTTCTTCCCTTTCTGCCTCCTAACCACTGTAAGGTGAGCAGTTACTTTGGCCGCACACTTCCCACCACAGGCCTGAAGGCAACAGGGTCAAGTAACCATTGCCCAGGACCTCTGAAACCATGGGCCAATATAAGCCTTTCCTCCTTTTAAGTGGTTGGCTCAGGTATTTTGTCACAGTGCCGGAAGTGTGACTAATACCGACAGCAGTCAACAATCACCCTTATTTAATTCTACCCTGTACCAGGCATGCTTACTGGCAGATCTTCAGTGAAGAATGAATGAAACAAGGAATGAAATGGGCAAATACCAGTAGAAACTACTTTCAACCATATCCCTAAAAAAGGTATGTTTTAAGTAACTCCTCTACTGTGTCTCCAAAGAACTATCAGTATTTTTATATTGCTGTGGAGTAGTAGTCTCTTTAGTCTGTTCTACTTAAATGCGCTTCACTGGAAAGCTGTGGTCCTTGGACTCATTCCCTCAGAAACGTACCAGTCTACTCCTTCACTGAGACCATTAGACAGCTTTTCCTTTATCTTTCAGCTTACCTGTTGTTTTATTTACTGCATTCTCTTGAGAAGAATTTACCCACATCCAAGTTCCCTAATCACCTTTCTGCCTATTTCCCTTGATCATCTTTCTCATGAGATAAATGTACCTCATTACTTCACCCCAGGTTCATATGATCAGTGTCTTGTCAGCCCTTCCCTTATCATCTATATCTGTTGCCAGCTCCTAGATGGGTGGAGGGCCAGGGAGGGAAGGCAGCCCCTCCTATACTCTGTGTTATGGGCAGAATCTCCCTGTCCCATTGATGGAAAGAAGTCTTAGCTCTCAGCAGCTCAGAATGTGACCTCATGGAGTCATTGCACATGAGTCCAGGTGACGTCAGACTGGAATAGGGTGACCTCTGATCCAGTAGGACTGGTGTCTGTCCTTACACTGAGAAGAGACGTGGACACAGACACATGCAGAGGAAAGATGCGGAGATACAAGGAGAAGATAGATACCCATCTCCAAGCCAGCGAGAAGGGCTTGGACCAGGTCCTTCTTTCAGAGCCCTCAGAGGGAACCAGCCTGCCCATGCCTTGAATTTAGACTTCTGGTCTCCAGAACTGTGAGAGACCCAGTGTCTGCAGTCGAATCAGCCCTGTTTGTGGGTTTTGCTTTGGCAGCCCTGGAATACCACGACCCCTGCCAGGTGGAGTCCACCCCTGGAGCTCTCGGGGACCTCAGCCTGGTGGAGGGGTTTTCCGGATGCTGTCTGCAAGCCTGGACAGGGAGGTCTCTCCTTGGGGACTTGGAGTCTTTCCTCCCCACACCAATCCCCCCAAATCCCTCAGCAGCTCCTCCTTTGTGGGCACAGGAGGTGTTCCACCGTGCCCAGGGCCACTGCAGCCCACTGGGGTGCGCTGGTGTGCAGAGGGCAAGGTGGGGGCAGGAGCAGTCTTGGGTTGAACACTGACCTCTCCTTTGGTCTCTTTCAGTCAAACTGTTCCACCTTTGCCCCAGTGCACAGAGGCACTGTGTCTGACACCCCTGCTGCCTCCTTGGCCTGAGGCTCACCGTTCCCCTCACCCTAGGACCTAGCAGAAACATCCCCTGTCTCTGCCTACGGGAAGCAGACCCCTTCCATCCTGGGTGTAAAGGGATGGAAGCAAGGATCACCTGCTGCAGTGGCTGCGCTGTCCTCGCTGCGCGAAGTGGAATTCTGCACATTGCATGCACTTGGTCAGTGTGCGGGGGTGGGTGGAAAGGTGGATGAGTCTACATCTTTGTGGGAGACAGTGTTTGTGTGGGTTTGGGGGCTTCTTGGTGGGGCTCTTTCTTGGTGGGCCTGGGATGAGGAGAGGATGCATGGGGCCATCCCAATCCCTACCTCTGCCTAAGCCCCCAGGCACCCCAGCACCCCACAGCCTAGATGGAGGTCTGCACTGCCTTCCCCTGGCTCTGGGACCTGCAAGAGAGCCGTTGGCTGTTCTCTGCCTCTTTGGGTTCCACAGAGGGCAGAAGCTGGACAGAGGCAAGGACTGCCCCTGGGGCAGTGACCGGCGTCTCCTCCCTACTCCCAGCCCCTCCCCGTCCCTGAGAAGGCTCCGGGGCTCACCTCTCTGAGTGGCACTGTGGTCCTTGGTTGGCTTAGGGTGCCCCAGGGTGGCAGTGGCTGCAGTGCGTAAACACAGAGGGGAGTTTAGAGATACTTGCGGCTCGCAAGGGTGGTGAGGGTTGGGGTTCTGGGTTTGCCTGCTGAAGAGCACACTCCTTCCAAGTCCCATCCTGGGCTTGGCTCTCAGCTTTGGGGAGCCCAGGTGTACACAGCAGTCATGGCAGGGGTGGGATAAGTCTGCCGAGACCACCCAGGTAGGGGCGGTGCCAGGTCTGTTGCTCAAATTGTTCAGCAGTGGCATCCACAGTGAACTGGGCCAGGATGAATGGTGGTTGGTGTTCAGGTGACCCCAGGCTTGTCCCTGGAGCAGCCTCTTCTCAGCCCAGTGACGCTGCTCTGTGGAGGGACTTCAGGCAGAGGAGCAGCCCCAGAACTTCATCACTGGACGTCAAGGAGACAGACCAGAGCCCTGTCTTGGGAGACCCCTCATCAGGTAAGGGGCCCACACGGACCCCTCCTTCCCGGCCTAGCTCCCAGAGTTGCAGGAAAAGCCTGCCCTGGGCCTTGTTTATTTTTGGAGCATTTTAACTGGTTTGGTGAAGAAGTGAGGCTTGTTAAAGGGATTTAACTGTGGGTCACCGACAGTTTGAGGGGCTTAGGAGCAAAGAAAGAGAAGGCCTTTTTCCTTCATCCTCCCCAGAGCAGGGGCCCCTTCCTCACAAAGGCCCAGCCCCAGAGCGGGACCTCAGTGCCAGCCCAGCTGGAGGGAGCCCTTAACAGGGAAAAGCTTAAGTCATTTATGGGAACTGGAGAGGGGTTTTTTTAGCAGCTGAAAAGAAAGGCCTCCCAGAGCCAGAGGGCGAGGGGCTGTGGGGAGGAGGGGATGATGATTTCCTGGAGGCTGTTCTGCAGCAGCCCTGGGGCGGAGCTCACTGCTCCAGCTCGGGACTGGTAGTCTGGGGTAACTCAGACCTTGCTAGCTATCTAACCACAAGGATGCCCACTGTGGGTGACATTGCTAGGAGATGGGCCACTGTGGAGAGTCTCGTGGGGACCCAGGAACAAGGCCTGAAGGCCCAAGGGACAGTGGAGACAAGCTCCTGTGGCCCAGGGATAGGAGATGCCATCTCTGTCCCCTTCCTCTGCGAGGGGCAAGTTCCTCTCCATCCTGAGCATCTTCTGCCTGTCTTCCTGTAGGGTCCTGCAATATGGTGACCCAGGGGAGGTTGAAGTGGGGCTTGACATCCTTCCCCACTGGGGACTTGGTGTGTCACCGTGAGTTGTCACCCTCAGAAGCCCTACCAGTGGCTTCCGCAAGCCTTCTGCTCCAGGAGTCCAAAGCTGCCCTTTGCCCAGGGTATGATGAGGTCATGGACTCAGATCTCAGCTTTGTGGGGGAGTTTTATGATCATGGGAAGCAGCCAAAATGGTGATGGGGGGGCTCCATCATTTCCTGCAACCAGATAAAATAGAAACAACTAAATAAAGCACCCTTGCTGCTCATGGGAAAAATTATGCTTGTCAATTATGATTTATGAGCGATTGCCAAATGGGGAGGTGGGCCTGCCTGTCTCGGAGGCTGCCTTCTGCCTCCCACAGCGGGGTGGGTGAGGCTGGGGGTGGCATGGCTTTTCTGGGAGAAGGTGGATTCTCTATGGCACAGGCTATTAACCCCTTATCACCTGCTGCTGGAAGTTCAGAACCCACTTGCTAGAAGGGAGGGAAGTGACCTATGCCCCCAATTTGGCACTGAGGTGGAGAGGGCATATGGGCAGCAGCCACTGGCGAGGTGCCCACTCCAGGCGCTGGCTCGGGTCCCAGCGTGAGCTCGGGGCACTGGTGGGTAAGCTCTCGATCCCTCTCTGCCCTATAAAAATCCCTGGCAGAGATGCCCGCCCATGCCAGCGCTGCCTCCCGCATCCTCCTGGGTTCCCCATGGAGGGGCACCAATTTGTCCTGGCTTGCGACTGCCCAGGCCAGATGGTGGGTACTTCAAGGCCACAAAGTCCTCTGACCTTTGAACAGTTGCTGCCGAATTTCAATAATGAAAGGGCCTCTTTTGAATACGTACAAATGAGATGTTATATTTCCATACATTTTATTTCCAGCCTCATCTGCGAATCTAATATTGACCCGGAGTTATCTGTGATGGGGAAGTTATTAATTCTGACAGATATAAGGGAGAAGCTAATATTCGCCTTTTACAAACACCTAATATTAATCTCGGGCGCTGTAAACGAGTGTGCACGCCGGCATGGGGGAGATGACACCAGCTCGGAATTTGATAATGAAAAATGGGGAAGTTTAATTTCAGGGAATGGATAAAAATGTTTGCCCGCTGTGAGGTAAGCAGCCCTGGAGGCCCCAGGTGGCAGGATTCCCGAAGGGCAGGGCGGAGGTCTAGGAGGTGACCGAGGGCCTGAAGTCCCAGGTGCCTGAGAGCGGCTAACCTGGCCTGGAGCCTCCTGGCACTGCCCACCTTCCCTGGGCCTTTGGGAGCTGCCTGCAGAGAGGTCCAGCAGCTCCAGCCTGGTCTGAGTGCCCAGAGGGAGCTGCCGGTTGTGTGGCTCGGGCACCTGCAGTCTCGAAGTCCTGCATCTGTAGCTGGAGGGCTGACGGCCCTGCAGCCATGGCCTTAACATTTGTCTTCACGCTCCTGGCAGACAGTGGGGGCATGAATGCGGTGGAGGAGAACCCAGAGTGTTTCTGTAACTTGGGGAGCTCTGGGTCCTAAGGAAGCTACCCCCTGTCTCCCAACCCGTTTTGCTTTGAGCTTAGTTCAGGACTTTCATGATTTTCAGTTTCCCTGGTTCTTCTTGACTTCTTCTCTTCATTGAGCAACTGAGTCAAGCCCTCTTTCACGGGTTCCGCACTGTTAGGGGTTGAATTGTGTCCCCCAAATTCAGGCCAGCACCACATTTGGAAATAAGGTCACTGCAGAAGTTATTAATTAAGATGAAGCCATAGTGGAGTGGTGTGGGGCTCTAATCCAGGATGACTAGTATCCTTATAAAGGGAGACGTTTGGATGCAGGTGCACACGTGGAGGGGGAAGGGGGGAAATGAAGGCAGAGATGGGGCATTACAAGTCAAGGTGTGTGGAAGATGCCGCAAGGCTCTGGAAGTCAGGAGAGGTTGGGGCAGGCTCTCTCCACAGCCCTCAGAATAGCCGACCCTGCTGACACCTTGCCTTTGTACTTCTAACATCCAGGATTGTGAGACAGAAGAAGCCTGTTAGCCAGGTGTGGTGGTGCATGCCTATAATCCAGCTCTGTGGGAAGCTGAGGCAGGAAGGTTGCAAGTTCAAGACCTGCTTGGGCAACTTAGTGAGATTCTCTTTCAGAATTAAAAAAAAAAAGAAAAAAGGAGAATAAAAGGAAGGAAGGAAGAGGAAGGAAGAAAGAAGAAAGGGAGGAAGGAGGGAGGGAGGAAGCGAGGAAGAAAGTAGGGCAGGCTGAAAATGTAGCTCAGTACAAAAGTCCTGGGTTCAATCTCTGGTATAAAGTCTTTGTTGCTGAAGCCACTTGTCTGTGTACTTCACCACAACAACCCAAGAAGATCCATCTTCATACTTTTCCTTTGTGACCTGGTCACCCTGTGCGCCTGTGCCAAGCGGAGTGATTTTTATTGTAAACTCCATGAGGGAGGGGCCGTGTCTGCACGTGGCCTGTGCACCCTGCTGCGTTCCCGATCCCTGGCACAGCTCTGGGCACGTCACGTGTTCTCTAAGAGTGGCTGCGGGGTAAAGAGACAGATACTTTGTCTGGTTAGGGTTAGGGTTAGGGTTAGGGTTAGGGTTAGGGTTAGTCAACACCTACCCAGTGTGGCTGGATGGGGTGCCATCTTCATCTCCTGCTGGTCCTGTGGGTGCTGGAGGTTTGGGGAAGTGGGTGCTTTATCAGGGGTCGGGAGACTGTAAAGTGGAACCTCAAAGCAGCGGTCCGCTCGGGCGGAGAGGGAGTTCATGGTCAGGGTCATGGCTTCAGATGGCTCCTACTTGATTCACATGCTCGGGTTCCTGGTAGGAGCAAATGGTCCCTTTGCCCTCTGAGAAGGACTTTCTTGCCCCCTGGCTACTGAGCCCCAGGACCTGCTGCAGGGCTGAGTTCTCTTTCCTTGGGAGGCGTCAGCGTCTCTATGACCTGTGGCTGACCCCCAAGGTCTGGGGTTTGCACAAAAGGCGAGATCGAGCTTGGGTCGCACAGTAGATAGATCTGGTGCCTTTGAGTCACCACCAGAAATGGGAGGTGATCCTTGAGCCTACCCCTGAGCCAAGGTGGTAGGGGAGGGAGCAGAGGCCCAGAAAGGGAGAGTGACCTATCCAAGACCACACAGTGGCGTAGGGTCAGAGCCTGGGGAGGCCTATTCCTTGCCTGGAGTTTAGAGGTCTGATTGTCTTCTAGAAAGGAGGAGTTGAGAAAACTCTGGGATTGACAGGGAGCCAGGCATTTTCCTTCTTTTTTCTCTTTCTTTCTTCTCAGCAAAAACCTGAGTCTGAAGCACTTGCTTTCCAAAAGCATTTGCAGGGATTGAAGGAGCTGCAGCTCCTCCTGCCACCTCCTGTCCCCTCCCTAGAGCTTCTTAGTGCTGCCCTCCCTGTCACACACGGCCCCTCCGTCCTCACACTGACACCGATGCCTTTGATGTCTGCTGGGCCCCTGCACAACCCATGTACATGTGCCGTGTGCCTAGACACACCCACACACGTTCACCTGTGCACGCCAACACCACACACGCACACACACACACACACGTTGATAAGCTGACCCCTGAGCCCTACATCCTGGGCAGAGCCTGAAGACCAAGAATCGAGGTCTCTGAAGACCCTGCAGTTCAGGGAACCCCACACCCAGTGGTCTTTCTCCTCCAAGCCTCTCCTCGTCATGTTGGCAGCTGGCAGGTGGACACACCATCCTTTCCTGTCCTCTGCGTGTGGCACAATAAAAGTGACAGGGGAAGACTAATGTACCTTGGTGGCTTTGGTACACTCTGGCCAAGTTCCTCGGTGCCCAGGATCCAGTGTTTCCATTGAGCTGGGCTCTTGGCTGGAGCTTCCAACAGGTCTTGCCCAGAGAGCTCGTCCTGTGCTGGCTGGAGCCAGGCCACCCGCTTGTCCACAGCCCAGTGGGCATGGCACGGGGGCAGCCTGCCCTACTTCTGAGGGACAGTTGTGGTGGTTTCTCTTAGGGGCCTTTTCCTCAGGGGGAGAGTCCTAAATGGCGACTTGATGGCCTCTCACCCGACCTTCATGAGCTGAGGATGTGTTTATTGTCAGAAAGATGACTAAGAAATCTCCAACATATCGTATCATCAGCATTATGATCGGAGAAACAACACCTACAAAATCTATTATTCATTAAGTGTAACCAATATATAATTTAAAACAGTGGGTTTTGTCAAATAATGTTAGGTCAGCATAATTTTCTGCCTATTACTAATATCTATAACATCTTTGCCTTAGTCAGCTCTATTTAAATATGCAATCATTTACAGCTTTTGAGAATATTTCTGTGCATTTCCAATTTCCAATATTCAACTACGACAAATTTTATGCTGACATCAATAGCAAACTATTAAAGACAGTATTTCATTATTGGTTTTTCATCCCAAAAGTTATTTACAATTATATACTAAGCACTAATATTAAAGGAAACCATTTAAATGAGGTGCTATCTACTTTAACAATATGTCTGTCACAGAATGAGATTGTGTTTAAAGATTTTATCAAGAAATGGTTGTTTGCTGAGGTTATGTTTTGTCCATGAAATATGCATTTCATATCTCTTTCATTTCATTAACATAATTTAATTTGTGCTTTGCATTTTGTGCATAATACATATTTGATTTACAAAACAAATATTTCCATTAGAAAATGAATTTCATGCAGGCAAAAAAGCAGAACCAAATGATGTATTGAAGGAAAATAAGAAGAAATGAAATGCATTTTCTCAGTCTATTAAAAAATCTATGGCATTGACAGAAAGTGCACTTAGTGCTACATTTAAAAAATAGCACATATGTCAATGTATTAACAAATAGAATTGGAAATACAAATATTTCCCTATATCAAGCCAAGAATCTCTTTATTTTAATTGAGTTGATTTAAAAGCCCAACTACAATTTAATTTTTATTTCATGATGTGGTGCCGGGGCTGATGCCGTTGAAGCCGTGTGGGGTTGGCGGTTGATGGAAGAAGATAGTTGACCTTAAAAATGGCTTTTATTGACAATGGAGAGACATGGTTGAATGGGAAGCAAATGGGAAGCCAGCCCTTTGTGATCCTGTGAGCTGGGAGGGGACAGCCAGCTGCAGGCTCTGAGCAGCTCCTCGTTCTGTGGCTCCTGTTCTGTGTCTCCCTGGCCCTGCTCGGCCCCAGTCTGGAGCTGTTGGGCTCCTCGGGGTCCCAGGAAGATGGGAGTGTGAGCCCGCTTGGACCCAAGTGAAACAGAGGCCCTGGAGTCAGGGAGATGCAGGATATCAGGACCAAGCATCCCGGGAGGTCTTGCTTTAGGGAGCCATGGGAGACCCTGCTCTCCTCCCAGCCCACAGGGAGTCCTTCTCCTGCCTAGATGGTGAGCCAGTATGTTGGGGACCAGTGTATCCCCTGGTCAGTGCCCTTACAACATCACTGACAAGTGGCATGTTGGGCCCACAGTGAGGGACTAGAGGTGCTGGAGAAAGTGCATGAGACTCCACATTGTGGGGTTGGGGAAGGAGGGCAGGACCCCCCCCCACCAGCCAGGACCACCTCCCTCACCCCTTCCGTCCCCACCCACAGTCCTGGCCTCTGCTCACCATAGGGGAACAACAGGTGCTGACCCTTTAGGAGAGCTGTAGGACAGGGGCCTGCAGCCCAGCACCTCAACTTCCTACAGGGAAACCAAGGCACAGAGAGGGCGACATTGCACAGTAAGTCTGTGGCCAGGCTGTCTGCACTGTCTGCTGCATCTCTGCTCCAGTTCCTTGATCTGACAGCCCCCACTTCACCCCAATCACAGCCCAGCCTTAGTCATATTCTCCAGCCTTGGGTCTCATGGAACAAAGAAGCAGCCCTGGCCTGACAGTCTCAGATATGTGACACAAACAGGGTAGAGGAATCTCGAGATAGCCTCAGTCTCTCCCTCCCCCTCCTCCTCTGCCTCTTCCTTTCTCTCTCCCTCTCCTTCTCCCCCCACCCCAGTACTGGGGATTGAACCCAAAGCCTTCACACTGAGCTATACCCAAGCCCCTTCTTTTTTCTTTTTTCAATTTTGAGACAGGTTTTCACTACGTTGCTAAATTGTCTAGTCTTGGCTCCAACTTTTGGTCTTCCTGCCTCATCTTCCGAGAGTGCTGGGATTACAGGCCTCTCTACGATGCCCAGCTCAGGCTCAGTCTCTTTAGACAAGGTCCCTTTGGAAGAGAGCCGAGGGCCAGTCTTGTAGACTTGCTGGCAAGGGCAGCCTAGGGCTTGGAGGTACCCTGCTGCCATGTGAGCATGCAGGCTCCGAGTACAGCTGTGGTGCGTACGTAGTGTGCACTGACCCACAGTGTGGGTGCCATCATACAGATAAACGTGAGACGGGCCCCCCAGGAGCTACCCTGCACAGCAGCCCTGGTTCTGAGCCAAGACATTCAACTAGAAGGTCACGACACACATCCGTGGCCACAGGACATCATGGGGTGTCACAGGCAAGGCTGTGGGCCATGGTAGGGTGCTCTCCTGTGCTCCCACTCCCACATGGTTGGTAGGTGGAAAAATCCTTGAAACCCCAAGGATGCCAAAAAGACTCAAGCTGCCTTGAGAGAGAAGAAACCAGCTAGGAAGCTGGGTGTCCACAGGGACAGGAAAGAGAAGTGCGGAGGGCCAGCCTGGGCTCCAGCCGGGGGAACAAGATGAGATAGGTTCTGCTGGCATCTGTTCTGGGTACCAAGAGTCCAGAACTCCCTCTGATGTCACCTCTCGGGCTCCTGACCCAGACTGCATCCGTGCTTGGGGTGGGGGAGAGGAGGAACAGGGGAGGCCTCTCTGGTCTTTGATGTACTGACAGGGAAACTTAGGCCACTGAGCTGTGGGAGGCATCCCAGTATAAGATTGGCCCTGCTCCTTACGGTCCTGCCCAGCACACATCCACCGTTAGATCTTCCTTTCTCGGCGTGGACTTTCTCACCCAGGAGGTCTCAGTGGTGGCCTCTTCATGGGAGGACAGAGCTACGGGGAGGCCTTTGGGGAGGCCAAGGGCTGTGCATGCAGGTGGCTGTGGGGACAAAGCCAGGTGTCCAGCTCCCAGAGTCCCCAGCAGTGTGGCGATGAGGATGTGCAGAGGCAGGAAAGCAATTCCCTTACAGCTGGACTATTGGAAAGACAGCCCAGGGAGGGAAGTCACGTCACAGTGGAAGCTCAGCTTTCTGGTTGCAGCACATTCTCGAGGGAAGGGCAGCAACCCTGATGTCTTCAGGGACCCTGCAGCTGCAGCGGCCAGGCTGGATCCTTACCTGGGAGGCCAGGAACAGGTCCCAGAGAGGGTACAAAGATCGTCTGAGGCAAGGACAGGTCCTGGAACCAGGCCTCTCCCTGGGGACTCAGAGTCCTCACCTCTGTAGCCAGCCTGGTGTCCCCATCCTGTGGCCTAACACGGCCCCATGGCCCTCTTCTATACACCCCTTGTGTCCAATGGTGCTCGTGTTGTTCCACACAACAGACCGCGCTCACAGTCAAGGCCTGCAGCCTCTGTGCCTCCTTCGCCACCTGATTCCAGCTCCCTGAGGAACCGCGTCCTGTTCTTTTAGCTGTTCTTATAGCCCTTGCTGTTTTTGGTCACTGTTTTGCATTTTGTTTTGTAAATGTACCATTACTAATTTATGCCAAATGTCTTGTCAGAACAGTAAACTCCTAACACAACTGTCAACGCATGAGACTGCCTTCCATTTCCATTTTTTTTCCTCAGGAGGACATCCATTTTGTGTCCCCTAGCATTGGGGGTCTGCTGCTTGTTCCCTAAGATGAAGGCTCAGCTGCTTACTCTTCTTGCAACGTCAGCCTTTGCTTTCCACTCCTCTCCGCGCTGTGTCCTAGGAGGCCGTGTAAAGATGGTGTTTGCCCTCATTTTGGTGGTGCACACCCTGTGGTGGCTTTCTGAGAAAAGACACCCAGACTTTGCATGTTTGAAATGTCATTTGTCCACGCTTCCCCTTAATCAACTTTTGGGATGGATCTGAAATTCTAGACTGAGATTATTTTCTCTCCCATTATAGCAGGCATGTCCCGTGGTTCTGTGGATAAATGGCTTCATTTATTTATTTTTTGTGGTACTGGTGGTTGAATTCAGGGATACCCTACCCATGAACTATATCCCCCAGCCCTTGTTAACATTTTTAAAAGACAAGATCATGCTGAGTTACCCAGGTGGGTCTTGAACTAGAAATCCTCCTACCTTCACCTCCTCAGGTGCTGACATTTGGGGTGGCTTTTGAGAAGCCAGATGCCTATCCTAGTCTTTTAAATGTGGTCTGTTTTGTGTTCTGAAAGCTTAAGGTCCTCTCTTTATGTCTGCCCCTCTGAAATCACACAACAGTGGTTTCTGTTTTTGTTCTTGTTTTTTCTATCAGGAGACTCAAGTCACTTAACCCCAAGGTATTTTCTTGAGTTATTTCCTTAAAGTGTTCTATCTGGATTTTTCTCAGTAGTGTTGTTCTGGAACTCTTGTTGCCCTCTATTTCACCTTCTAAACCTCCTATCTAGTTGCTGCTTTTATCTTATCAATTTTTTCCTATTTTTTCCCCTTCATGTTCTTGACTTCCAACCTGCATTAATATTTTGAAAAATTCTTCTCTCACATTTGTAATTTTTAAAGCATCTCTCTCTGTTTTCCTTCCTTCCTTCCTTCCTTCCTTCCTTCCTTCCTTCCCTCCCTCCACCTCTTTCTGTTCCCTTCCTCCATTTTCTCTTCTTTTTAGTTAATGTTCTTTTTGCCTGTGCAGTTCCTGTCCCATGGAATTGTGTTCTTCATGTCTTCTCTAGTTCCTCCAGGCATCCATGGTAACTCTGAGATCTCCTTAGTGCTTTAGCATTGACTCTGGCTCTCAGAAGTCCCTCTTTTGGCCTCTACCTCACCACTGGAGACTTTCCTCAGCACAGTGGCCCTCAGCTGTTCCTGAGTATCATGAGTTGATGGCCTAGAGACCTTAGCCAGGAGATGTGTGGGCAGGACTTGACAACAGGAAGACAACAGGGAGGAAAGCCTGAGGCAGAGTGCTCTCAGCATCCTGAATTAGCAGCCTTATAGCTTCCTCTGGAAGGTGCCCCTAACGTCTCACTGGTGTGTCACACCTACAGTCACATGGATGTAGGGTCAACACATGCACACCCATGCTGACCCTATTAGATCCTATCCAACCCTTTTGTGCCTCGTTCATGTAAATTTGCACTGTGGTTCTGACCTCCCTCATGTGCTTTGGGCATCATTTCAGCCAACACCATGGTGAGGGGGGAGTCCTCTGCTGGTTGAAAAACCCCATTAGCAACAACCTTCAAAAACTCCTCCAAGTTCTAGGAAAAGCAAAAGGGAAGCCAACCCCAGACTTTACTGCAGTTGCCCCCTGTGGCTGCCCACTCTTCCTTCTTGAGAAATACCCTGTCCTTAATAAAGTGCTTGCTTACAATCACACTGTGCTTGTTTCTTAATAAACTGGCTCATTGAACCTACAACTTTGGCTTTGAGGTTCTTTGGGGGGATCTTCTTACAAATCTTCTCAAGGAGGATCTAAGAACAGAGAGGTCCTATGTGATGCAGGGACGATGCAGATTAGCAGCCCGGGTAGATCCAGTAGCCTGGCTATAGGCTGGCCAGCTGGCCTTGCTTGGAGTGACCAGCAGGTGCCTGCCCATGTCCTTGGGACTGCCATATATGGTCTTTTCCTTGGACCAGTCATTGTTGCCAGTGAGAAATGCTCCAGTCTCCTGTGGGATTTACCCCCTCCTGTGGGAGTGGGGGTACAGCTTGAGTACAACTGTTAGTTTTGGGGTCCCAGGGGAGGCTGGGGATCCTGGCTCCTTCTAAGTGTTCTCTGCATCTTTCATTTCCCCTGAGACATGGGCTATTTCTGTTTAACTTCCCCAGGGAATGGGCTCCACTTTTGCTGGGTGTTGGGGGCACTCTTCTGGCTGCACAGGCCTGGAAGATTACTGGAGTTATTGTGGCTCCCACCTCTGCAGCCCCCCCCATTCAGGTGTCGCTGATGCCTCCTGTCCTCGAGTCCTTCACGGCATTTGGGTGGGTTGGTTCCATTTATTCTGGTACTGCTTCTCCATCTGCCTTCCTTCAGTCTTAGCCCAAATGAGCTGCTATAACAAAATCCCAGAGACTGGGCAACTGATAAACAACCAAAAATTCACCTCTCATGGTTCTGGAAACTGGGAAGCCAAGATCAAGGTGTTCCCATAATGGCATATTATTACTGAGTCCCCCAGAAAGGAAGGCTATTGTTTCATGGAAGAAGAGTGGGAGAGTGAAGAAGGCCTTGGCCAGTCCTCTCCAGGCCTTTGACAAGCACCAATCTCCTCCTGGAGCAGAGCCTCCTGTTCACAAGGCCCCACCTCCCAGTAGGACCACAGTGCGGATCGAGCATCAGAAGATGAATTAGGAGGGGCCACATTCAACCCTCACACCATTGCTCAGACTTCCGTGCAAGTCTTTCCTTTGCAGTCTCGCCCTTCCCATCCTACCTTCTGGACTTGGACTTGTGGTCCTCTTAGTGTCAGCTAGTGGGTCTGGCAGGAAAACAGAGAGCTGGGAACAAAGCGCATCTTTCAGACGACACTGAAAGACACAGCTGATGAGCAGCTCTGTGATGGCGTGTTCCCATCCCTTGGACTCAATTTCCCCCATGAAGAAGAGGAAGGTGCAGGGGGAGAGGACTTCTCAAGAGCGGTGTGTTCTTGCGGTGTTTTCGGGTGCTGCTGCGTCTGCAAACATCTTTACTGACTCTGCAGAAGCAACAGACACGGTCTGCTGCTTCGTCCAGGGCACTTGTGCGTCCAGCTGGCTCACTCTTTCTCCAGCACACTTGGGACACCAGACACAGCATCTAAAAAGGCCCCTGCCCCAAAGCGTTGGTCATTCCCTCCTCCTCACAGCCTAGCTTCTAAGGGAGCAGGTCTGTAAGTTAGGACCCCAGATCCCTACGGCATCAGGGCTGGCAAGGAAATGACGTGACCAAAAGGAGTGGTGGCAGTCTGTGGCATCAGATAGCTCCTGCTGGCACAGACACACATATCAAAGGCTTGTAGTGAGTCTGAGCTGCGTTAAAAATCCTTGTTAGGGGCTGGGGGCCTGGCTCACTGGTACAGTTTGTGAGGCATGCATGAGGCCCTGGGTTCTATCCCCAGCATTGCAGAAAGAAATACTTGTGTCTGCTGGCTTATACCTTGTCTTAAATATCATGCAGGAATAGAAAAGTTGGAGCCTAAAGAGTTTGACAGGTTAAAGGACAATTACTATTGAAAGGGTATTTTGTTGCTCATAGTTCCCAAGATGGGTGTGGCACACGTGCAGGTCACACCAGGGATCACCAGGCGGGTCAGAAGACCAGGGAGTGAAGAAAAAGGTGGGCAGGGGCCTTGGATGTGGTTCCTGAGGGCAGGAACCGGTGAGGCGGGGCAAACAGGTTTGGAATTTCTGTGTGGATAATTTCAGCAGCTGTGGGACAGTTAGGGCAGATGGACAGTGGCCCAGAGTATGACATGATAGTGAGCATGTGGGTTCTGAGCGGGTTATCTTCTCTGTGGGGCCTGGTAGCCCTGGAAGGGGCTGTGCGTCCTGGGTGAGCAAGACTCCAGACGCCAAGAACAAAAGATCTTGGGCTTGGTGGTGCAAGCCTGTCATCCCAGGACTCTGGGAGGCTGGGGCAAGAGGAGGACAGGTTCAAACTCAGCCTGGGCAACTTAATGACTTAGTGAGACTGTCTCAAAATACAAAATTAAAAAGTAGGGAGCAGTGGCTGGGAAGGCAGCTCAGTGCGAAGGCCCTGGGGAACGAAGGTTTGTGGTTCATGAAGACGCAGTGCCCAGGCAGAGCAGGAGATCAGGGAGTCCTAAATGGAGGCTGCACTGGGGACCCAAAGGGCTCCCAGGGGAGGACTGTGAGTCAACCTGAAGGAGAATCGGGCTTTTGAGGTCCTCGTGGCTATAAGAAGGGAGCACCTGCTAAAGGAGGATGGTGACCATTGTGAGCTGTGCAGTGGGGAAACTCTGGCCAGCAAGGACTACGGAATTGTATCTTTTTTTTGCCTCTTTCTCTCTTCTACTTCCTGCTCCTTTTTCTCCTTGGACTCTGTCAACCAGGTTCCAGTTTTGGGTGTTGTCTCTGAGGAGCACCCAGTAGACCCCCACCTGCAACCCCTAGTAAAAGGTGATCTGGTAGACAGTCCCCCAGGCCCTGCGATGTCCTTGGTGGTGGGGGTCCTGGAGACTGGGCACCTGGGCTTCCTTTTATGCTGGGGAGGGGGGTGAGTCCTGCCTGTGGTTACTGCAGCCTGGCAGGTCATGAAGCTGGCGTGGCCTCGCCCAGGGGAGGGGTCCCCTCAAGTGCCACCGGATGGCGGGAAAATAAAAACCATGATTTAGAGGCAGCCTGCACTCCACGGGCTTTCTTAGCCAAAGACGCCCTGCTAATGAAGCCCAAGCAGATTCATGGCCGCGTGTGAAGTCGAAGGAGTCCTCACTCCGCGGAGACGAGCGGCATAAATCTTTGTTTTTAATGTCTAATGATATGTAAAATATTTAAATTTGCAACTCAGAATTATTAAGCTGCCAAGGTTTTTTTGCCTATTAAAGTGTATTCTTGCTTGAGAATTTATGGGGCACCCTGTGGCCGCCGGCAGCCTCCGTTTGGGGACAGGAGGTATAGATTTGTGGTCTCCTACTGTAAAAAACTTCAGGATCGTCTGACCCTGTACACTGAAAATTCATGTCTCTCACCCGGGGACAAATGCATTCTTTGTAAAGGCGGCCCATGGCCAGCCTTGGGCTCATGTTAGTTTATTGTCACTGGTTGATAACGTTTAATGGAAAAGATACAAGAGTGCCAAAGAATTTTAATTATTTTTGTGATAAAGTTATATGTTCGGCCTTGAAAAAGTAGAGATAATGCAGGGATTCATTATTATTCCCAGTGTGTTTAAACAGACGACACAGAATGCAAACAAAAGCAGATGAAATTTGAAAAGTATTATCAATATTGCAGATAGCAGATGCCCTTTCGAATCAGAACAAGCATATCTTCTATAGCAACTTTATGGTTGAGTAGTTTATTCATTTCTATTAGAAGGTTGTACGTTTCTAAAATATGTAGATGGTATCTAGAAAAACCAACCAACCAGACGGGTCATTCTGCTTGTTTTCCTAAATTTATTATTTCACTTTTGCAGGGCCGATCTGAGGGGCATTAACATGGGAGTGGAGTCTTATTGTGTCAAATTCTATCTTGTACATGACCTTTGGCGGGCTTCACGCTGGCAACAAGAAGAAATCAGAACAAGGTGTCTGGACCACGGCAGGGCTTACCTCTGCCTTTGTGTGGGCTGTACTGGGGAGGCTGCAAGCCAGGGGCTGCCTCCCTGTTAGTAAACTTGCTGTAGTCTCTGGGGTCCCTTTAGGCCCCCCAATAAAGGAAAACAAAGCATAGGAGCAAATTCAAGCACTGCTCCTCATCTTCCCCGCTTTCTGGGATGGAGTCCTCAGGCTCTGGAGATCACAGCTGATTTTGGGTTTGCTCAATGCATAAAGAAGGACCTGGGTGGGCAATGACTTCCTGTTTGAAGCTGTTGTCACTTTGAACCTCAGTGGTATAAATAACAAAGTAAAATGGATCTGATTTCTTCCCAGAGCTGTGATTCTCACTGGGCCCTGGTGGGAGGGAGAGGCATTCCTACTTTCTGGGAGAGAGGTGGAGCCCTTGTTCTGGGGCATCAGGGTTGGAGGAGGTGGGGTTATGGGAGGCTTCAGAGCAAGTGCAGACTGCAGGGATAGGGACTCGGCAACGCTGGAACATCTCGCAAAACAAACCGCATGACTGGCCAATAAGGGGAGGCACTGTATGTCCCAAAGGATCAGGGTGGTACGTGCTGGGTCCTTTGCTCACAATGGAATAAAATTAGAGATTAAAAGCAGAAAGATAGGATCCAAGAAGCTGAGTGTTTGGAAGCTAGGTAACATACTTAAAGCAGGATAAGAAAAGAATTTAGGAAAATTTAGGGTGGCATGATCTTGAGGATGCTACATGTCCAAATGTGTGGGCTACCAAGAGTCCATGGAAGGAAATATGTGCCTTTAAATATATTTATCAGATATCGGAAAGGCTGACAACCAGCAAGCTCAGCGTTCAATTCTGGAAAACAGGAAAAGAACCACGGAACAAACCCAAAGAAACAACAAAGAGCGAGGCGTGGTGGGTTGTGACTGTGAGCCCAGCACTGTGGGAGACTGACACAGAAGGGTCACAAGTTTGAGCCCAGCCCAGTTAACTTAGCAAAACCTTGTCTCCCCCGACCAAAAAAAATCAATGTTTTTCTAAAGGTTGGGATGTAGCTCAGTGTGAAGGCCTTGGGTTCAACCCCCTGGTGTCACAAACGGCGAACAGACCACAAAAACAAACAGAAGCGAGAAAGGTGAAAGAAGTAAGAACAAGGGAAGACACATGTGTAAACTAGAGAAGATTCGCAAAGGTGCACACAGGTTCATGAAAAAATTTAAAGGTAGAACAAGGGACATGAGATAGTGCAGGCGGGAGAGTACGCAGGCCCCAGGAAGCTTCAGGCTGTGGGGCAGGGCAGGGGCATCCGAGTTTCGCTAGTGTCTGGCTGGATGGTGTGCCTCATTTCTTGGTCATCCCCGTAGTCATTGATGGGACCCCTTTTGCCCCTGAGAGTCCTGGTCTAGAAAGTACATTAACACTCGTGCTGTCCTACTGGGACAGAAATGTTTCATGGCCTGTGCCACCACACAGTGCTAGAATAAGAACTCGGAGGACCTGGCCCCCGGCCCTATACAGGAGCCCTCAGGCTTTCTAACAAGTCCTCTTTCCTTCCGACTGTCCTAGCCCTGCCTCCTCCTCCTCCCATAATTCCTCTCAGCCTACCTGGTCTCAGTAAATTTCATCCCCTCCTGACCCTGATGGAGGTGGGGTTGACCGTTTAGCATCCTGAAGACTCACAGCTCCCCAGGGTCAGACCTTGGACTTGAGTCTGTGTGCTGGGCACACAGAGAGACTCCACTCTTGATGAGTGGGTCTTGGGTCATCAAAATTCTCAGTTGGGGGCCAGAGATTTAGCTCAGCGGCATAAGCGCCTGCCTGGCAAATGTAAAGTCATGAGTTCAATCCCCGGTACAAAAAAAAAAAAACACCCCAAACCAAAAACAGCACAATAAAAACCCCCAAACCCCCAAAATTCTCAATTGGATATGATGGTAGATTACTGTGATCGCAGCACTCGGAGGCTGAGGCAGGAGAGCCCAAGTTCAAGGCCAGCCTGGGCAGCTTAGTGATTTATTGACGACCTGGGGAGTGTGCGGAATGAGGAACACGGAGCACCACTGAGCTCCTGTCGTGGGTGGCTCCTGGAGGCTGCAGTGCCTCCGCGTCCCGCCGAGTGCACCAGCACGGTTACTAGACCGAGCCATGTGGTTAGGCAGCCACAGCCCCTCGCTGTCACCGTGGGTAACTGGTGCAAATCTTCGGCTTGACCGTACCCACTCTTTGTTCTCTTGGGGCCTGGCCCTAGCCCGAGCCTGCTCTGTGCCAGAGGAGCACAGCACGTGTAGCTGCTCAGGCCCAGCCAGGTTCAGGCCCACGGACCTGAGGGAGAGCTGGGATCTGTGTGATCCTGGTGACCAGGTGGTGAGCCCGGAGAAGACCCAGTTAGCAGGGATTAGAGGGGGAGGCACCATCCTCATCACAGAGCACCTTCCCTGGCCTGATTCCCTGGGGAGGAGCCACATTTTCTGTGCCTGACTTCCCATTCTCCAAGGTCAAAACCCCCCAAATCACTCCATGGGACCTGGTTGGCCGAAGGGATTTCCTACAAGTGCAAGGAGGTTAAATGTGCTTCTATTTTACAAACTCTGCTCTTCTTTGAAAAAAATGGAGCTTCTTAAAACCATCCCCTTTGGGAAAAGAGGCCTTGACTCCTCTACCATTATGTGCAGTGATGACATTAAAAGGCAAAATTGTGTCTGTAGGTTCCAGGCAGATATCATTAGGATAATTGTCCCGTGTTTAGGTGCCTCTCTTTCTTGGAAGCTCAAAGTACTCTCTGAGCATTATCCAATTAATTCTGGAAATAGCTGGGTGAGAGAGGTGCAGACAGGCCTGTCCTGCTATGTTTGTGGCTGGGGAACCTCAGCACAGGGAGGTTAAGTGACTGTACTAAGGTTCCATAGAGTCAGGAACTGAGTCCTGTTCAGTGTTCAGGGAGGGAGCCTCATCTCACCCGTGTCCTCACTGCAGCGGTGGCTCCAAAGGGCAGGCGAAAGGCCCACTTCTTATACCAGCGATAGAAATTTCTCTTCCGGCCCCTATGTCACAATATCTCTCTGGAACCTTGTGCGGCCCCATCTCTACTCCCTGGATGATTGCTGGACTGTCTTCCTTCCAGCCCAGATTCCTCCAGACAGTTCTTTGAAGAGAATAGACTGACTGAATAAAAGTTCCTATAGCTAATGACCAGTGATGACTAGGAAAACTAACTAAGCCAGGTAAATTTTAAATCTTGCAGAACACATTCACTATGAAGAGTAATATTTTTTTGGAGAAATGATCAACAGATCATAATTGTTTAAGTAACTTTCTGGATGGTGTGGTTTTATTCCCTGGCCTCAGTTGAATTCTAAACATCTCAACCCATTGACTGATAAGTAATGAGATCCCCAGAAGTGGATTTGACCCCAAGTTCTATGAAAGAACCAGCTTGTGAGAACTGTAGGACATGCTGGGACTGTGGATGATGAGGGTGGAAAGTTCTGTTGATGGCCTGTGGCAGTCCCAGAAGCACATTAAGAATATGGCTGGTGAGGATGGGAGGCCTCGTGATGGCCTGTGGGAAACCCAGGGCATTCTGGGAATATGATTGAGAATAAAAGGCCCTACTGATGGCCTGTGTGAGTTTCAGAGCACATGGAGAATGTGATTGACTAGGGCTGGGACCCCAGGATATGCTGGGAACATGGTTGATGAGGTGAGAGGCCCTGCTGATAGCTTGCAGGAGCCCCAGAGCTTGCCCATGTTTCAAGTGTTTGTGTGCCAAATCTTCACTAGAAAGTTCTCTCCAGGTGTAGAGGGAACAGGGATGAAGACCCAGGCCCCTGTGAAGGCTTCTAGGGATGGTTTTTGTACTGAAGCCCTAGCCCGAGAGTTTCCTCAGTGGATGCTGTAGACCACCAGGAGGGAAGGGCCAACCCCCTTCATTTACTGCCATGTTCTGATGTATGATCTGTGAGGGGCATCACTCATCAAAAAGTGTGGCGAGATGCTAATGACATTAAATGGACTAACAAACACAGCCCCAGGAGGTTCTGTTCTCATAGGCCTTGCTTTCTTGGGAGGAACCACATGGGTGGAAGTGTTTTTTATCTGGTGAATTTCAGGGGAGGAGGAGCCACACAGTGTGATTGGAGAGTGGCAGTGGGATGGGGCTGGTGATACAGGAAGACACGTAAGGGACATCTGAGCACCTGGAGGTGTTGCCTGTGAGGGTGTGTGGGCACGTATGAATGTGTGTGTGTGTGTGTGTGTGTGTGTGTGTGTGTGAAGGAGGAACAGAAGAGTATCCTGGGGACCCAGAGTAAGGACTCTCCTGTGTGAAGGCACAGGGAGAAACAATGAAAAAGGGCTGAGCAGTGTTAGTGACAAATGAAAGGGACTCTAATGTCCAATACAGCCTCCTCCTTTCCTGTAATAATCAACAAAATTAAGGTCATCTAGACAGCATGGCAGTGCACAGAGGAGCGCTCGTGCGGGTGTGTGAAGACTTCACGGGGCAGGTTTGGGAGTGAGTTCCCCTTCAGTGGCATGTCCCTCTGCGGTAAGAGGAGCTACTGACAGCTGCAGGGGTGCAGAGGCTCAGAGTGCTGTGCAGGAGGGGCCTGTCACATCATTAGCCGTTGGTCCCGCTCAGCCTCCCCAGGCCCATCTCCCCCTGGGCTGGGCTGCTGCTCAGGGCTCTCTGACATTTGCCCCAGGCCCATCCTAGTTAGAGTGAGAGGGAGGCACCAGGAAAGCTGTCAGTGTGCCCAATGGGAAGTCAGGGTGGGCTGAGGGCCCCCAGTGTCCCTGACACTGTCCTCTGGAGTCCCCCTTCAGCCAAGTCCTCACTGTGGCCTTCTCACTGCTTGGCCTACTCATTTTAGGTCACCTCCAGGGATGCAGTGAGTCCGTACAGGTGTCACTGCCCTGTTCTCAGACTACCCCTTCCGCCATTTTCAAGTTGGGCCAAGGGACCTGTAAATCTCAGGCTCAACCCCACTTCTGACATGGCACAGGGCTCCCCCACTGTTCCCTCAGGAGGAGGCCTGGGGTCCTCATGGACCCCGTGAGCAAGGAGCCTCTGAAAGGGAAGCAGAACTACTGAGCCAGTCCCCACTGGCCGCCTTCCTATCAGGGAGAAATAGGTGGCTGGGTTCCTCCCTCCCGCCCTGTGATTATACAATAGATTTAAAGTCTCTGATATCCACAAATCTACATCAAAATATATTCCGTAGCCGTAGGGAATGTCTCAGAATTGTTAACCTTCTCCCCAGGTACTAGAGGTAACACACTGTGAGATTAGATGTATATTTTCTTCAAGATACACCACCCATTGAGGGGTTCATATTTACATCTTTTGTTGATATTTTTTATAGATTAAAAGCGCCTCTTTGCTAGGTGATAATTCTGCTAAGTACTGTAATTTGCTGCCATTAATATTTGTCTGAGTCCTAGTTTGCAAAATGTATTTGAAACCACGTTAGAAAGTCGCATAATTGCTTCTTTGCGAGCTGGGGAAATGAGTAGTTTCTTTACCCAGCCTTTATCCTGTTAACCTCGGAGGGGAGAGGTATTCACTGGAGTCCCCCAAACATGGAGCTGGGGATTCCAGAGCCATGTGGGGGCACTGGTGCTGCCTGCCTGGGCCCTGCTGCTGGCAGCTGCTCTGTCCCTGGACCATGCAGAAGGAGGATGCCAAGAGCATGTCACACCTGGGCCTCTCCCCCGGCCCAGGCATCCCTGAAAACAGAGACACCACTCTCCAGACCCAACTGTCCCAAGGTAGTGTGTGAAACATGCCTGTCACCTATGGGTGCTGAACAAATATGCAGGGAATGTAGACGTGACAAAGCTGGTGGCCCAGGCAGGACTCACCTGTTGGAAATGGGGCAGAGGAAGCTGAGCAGGAGAGACAGGTCAGGACTGGACAGGAGTTACCAGGTGGGGTGTCTCCTTTATCAATTTGAGGGGTGGAGAGATCCAGGATGCAGGGTAAGATCCCAGGTCACCAGCACCTGCCACCTGGGCCTCTGCCTTCCAAGGCCGCTGTGTGCCCCGCACTACACAAGTCCTCTGTCCAGGTCTCCCACAACAGAGCAGAGGGAGCGTCTCTATTATGAGTAAGTGGCCATTATGTTAGAAAGCCTGGCTGGGAGCTTGCACCGCTGGCCACAGCCACATCCTTGCTAGCCACTGGGACTGTCCTCGAGAGTCTGCACTATGCAGAGTGGGTGCCCATCAGTTACCAGGCTCCACAAAAGTTCTTTGAACTCTTCTCTTGCACCCCAAGATGGTGGGTCACAGGGGCATTGCTGACTTACAGGCATTTGCCTTCTGTGGATTTGGAATCTTTCCTGTCCTACTTCTCCAGCAGCTGCCCCCAAGGGTGAGGCAGGACTCACGGAGTGGACCTGAGTTCTCACCTGCCTAGCAGCTGCACAAGCAGGCTCAGTGTACTCGTGTGTAAAAGGGGACACTGATGGCCCATCCCTCCCAGGTGCTTGTTGTGAGACTCAAAGGAGTGGAGACCCAGACAGCATTTGGAATGGTACCTCAAGAGGGTAGCACTTGGTGAAGGTTATTTGATATTATGTGGGTATGAAATGTGATAGAAAAAAATGGTGCATGTTTAAAGTTTTAAAAATCACATTACAGTAAAAGGCACTTTGCTACTAATCATCCTGAAAATACTCTCCTCTTCAAAAGCACTTATCCCATCATTCTTGGCACTTTCTGAAGCAGTTCTGGAAGTCCTCTTCATGAGTGTCTTTAGGTGAGCTCTCATGGAGGCCTTGATGTCCTGAACTGATGCCAAACATTTACCTTTCGCAGTCATTTTGACTGTGGGGAAGAGTTAAAATTGCAGGATGCCAGATCAGGGAGTAAGGAGCATGCTGACGTAGTGTTATTTTCATGAGCCTGCCTTTCTGAGGGGTGGAGTTTGGCAGCAGTATTCACTATAATTTTGATCACACCTCATAAAGACACTCATGAGAGAGAACTTCCAGAACTGCTTCAGAAAGTGGCACGAATGATGGAAAAAATACTTTCAAATTGGGTGGGATGGTGGGGGGGGCATTCTGAGGGAGATCAGTGATTTTATATATATATATATATATATATATATATATATATATATATATATATTACCCTAAATGTTTTTTTAAACATTTCATTTAAACATTCATCGAGGAGTTTGGTGACCCCTTTTAAGTGCATGCATGTGCGCACGTGAGCCGATGTGCTCACTGGGTGCACACCCGTGGTGTGTGTGCCTGGGCCGGTGTTGATGTGTGTTGACCCCACTCCTATGGCTTCCTCCGCACGTGAAGCTCTCCCTGCTTTCCAAGTCTGTTCTCCTGTGTCATTCTCTCGCCTTCCTGCCCTTGGCTCCTACCGCACCCTGCACATGACCTGTCTTTCCTGACCTTCCTGCCCTCCCCCGGCCTGGGGTCGCTCTTGCCATTGCTCTGTCCCGTCTGTCCTCTGCTTTGTATATGTGTCCTCTCTGCCTGCTGGGCTCGATTCCTGTTAGCTGGCTAACTCTCATGCATGCATCCCAACCGAGATGTCACCTCTTTTGGACCCTGCGAACTCTCCCCGGTGCCCTGAGCCATCCCTGCCTGTGGGGCATTACCTTGTGGTGTCTCTAGCCACTTCCAGACCTGGGTCCTGTAGGGCCTGCAGGAGCTCAGGGGCGGTTTCTCAGCTGAGCCCACCATCACCCATGTGGTACTGAGGCGGGCGGGGTACCTGGGGGAGCCCCTGTTTAGCTGAAAAAGCACTTCAGGCTCAGAGAGCAGAAGTGAGTGACTCTTGGGTCTTGGGTGGATGACAAATCTGGTTGTCTGTTTGAATCTCAAAAGGCACTGCAACCACTCAGGTCTTAAGGGAAAAGCTCAAAGCATCGTAGCTGGGGTCCCCAAACTGGGTGGCAGAGTCCTGTAGGGCAGCCTGATGTCTGCACAGGGTGCCAAGGAAGGGCTGTTGTCCTAACGGTGCAGGGGACCCCTCAGACACTGCCCTGAGGCTCCAAGGATGAGAGATGGACAGCCACTTGGATGGCATGAGGACCTGGGGCAGTTCCTCTCGGTCAGCAAAGTGGCCTAGGGCTTGCAGCTTGGGCATAAGCCTGCTGTGGACCAGGGTAAAGGTGCTGGACTTCTCTGCCTGGCTCCTGTCTGCCGGGTGACAGGCACTGGTGGTGGGGAAGCCGCAGGCACTGGGGGAGCAGAAGCTGGGAGAAGATGGGTGAGCAGTGCATCATGGCCCAGAAATATATCTGGCAGAAGATGTGTGCTTAATAAAGGCTGGCTTCTGTTATTATTTCAGATAGGGAGGGCTGCCAGAAATCGTCGTGGCCTACTTCTAGTATTTCATAAATAGAGGACAACCGAGGTCTGGCCCAGAGACCTTGCCCAAGGTCACGTCCTGCACCTTAGTGGCAGAAAGGGTGCTCTTTCTTCCCAGAGGTGTTCTTGAATGTTTTCCTACTCAGCAAGAGTGTACAAGACACGCCTTCTGCCCTGGAAACCCTGCACAATCTCCTGTCACATCCTCACCATGATGTAGAGAGTAGGACTTTCAGTCCCCATGTCACAGATGAGAAAAATGAGGCCCAGGCCGGCGTACTGAAGGTCAGGGTCACATGTGTTTGTAAGTAGTGAACTGGGATTGAGGCCTTCATACCTCTCCCTCCCTTCCTCTTTTCCTCCTTTCCTTCCTTCCTTCCTTACTTTCTTCCTTCCTTCCTTCCATCCTGCTTTCTTTTTTCCTTCCTTTTTTCCCTCCTTCTGGTACTAGAGATTAAGCCCAGGGCTTTCACACTGAGCTGCGCCCCCAGTTTTAAAAAATTTATTCTGACACATGATCTCATTAAGGCCTTAAATTGCCCAGGCTGGGTTTGAACTTGTCAGCCTCTTACCTCAGTTTCCCAGAGTGCTGGGATTACAGCTGTGCACCACCATGCCCAGCTATGGGCAGGCTGTTAAGTGCAGCACACATGGCCTCTAGTGAGCAGCAGAGAAGATAATAAAGGAGATTGCTTAGTGGAAATAGGGTGCTCGGAAGTGTCACAGGTAGTTACACTTTGTTGAGGGTAACAAAACCCAGGCCGAAACCAAGCCTTAGAGCTGTTGGAAACGCACAGGTCAGGAGGTGGCTTGGCTTCCAGGGAAGTCAGGGCTCAGGACAAGCTCAGCAAATGCGGGGCCATGGCCTCCACGGGGAGGGTGCCAACTCGAGAGGCGGGTAGGGGAGCAGCAGGCTTGGTGAGTGGCTCTGGGAATGAGAAGGAGGTGCCTGCTGCCCCTCGCCTGACTTCTGCTCACCCAGCTTCACACAGGCAGGCACGTCACCCCCTCCTAGGGGACACGGATTGGGACACAGAATTGCTCTATGACTTCTGGAGGGGACAGACAGTCGCCTTCCCTTATGTCCTCCATGTCAGAGACTCTGGGCTGCATTCACATGGTACTGGTGTCCCTGCCCCGCTAGCTGGACTCAGAGAGTCCCTGCTGTGAGGTGTCAGGATGCCAGGTCTGGGGCACTGATGTGCTTCTGTGGCCACTTGGCTCAATCGTGGCCTTTTCTCGGGCTCCGTGTCCTGGCCTGGGTGGACAGGGCAGTGTCTGTGGCCACGTTTGCAGTTTTGAGTGCTGGAGCCTCCCTGCTGTGCCATCGGGGGTCTCAGCCTGCGCCGTCAGTGGGTCTGGGACACCAACACTGGAGAGACTCGGGGGTGTGATGACAGAGTACAGAGATGCTCTGTCTGTCCTGGGCAGATCCCACAGAGCCCTCCATACCTCTCAACCCAGCCACCAAAGTTCCACACACCAGCTGTGTTCTTTCTCCTCCCAACACTGCATTCTGATAGCCGCGCTTCTCCCACACCTTGGGACAGGACTTGAGCCTGAGTGAAGAGTTTTCCTCATGGAACCATTAGTGTGGGGGTCTGGAACCTCAGATAAATTCATTCTCCATGGTAGTGACCCCCAAAACCTCAGCTGGCCCCTCAATGGCTTAAGATTATTTGATCCATACCAAGATGGTAACCAGCATGGCCATAGTCACAGGAGGAGAAGCGGCAGATTCTGGCGTGGAGGGGCCGGTGGCTAGGTGGGAGGCAAGATTTTCCCAGGGGGCAGCATGAGAGACCTACAGAGATGGGACATCCCTTATCAAGGGACAGTCTGCTAGGTGTGCCAGGGAGGTAGGGACTGGGACCCTAGGGAAAGCATGTTGAAATATTACCCACTGCAGAGCCATGAGTCTCTATGGTTTACATTACCTTCTGTGACTCCCAGGCTGTCAGTTAGCTTTGCATCACTGTGACACAAATGCTTGAGATAATTAACTTATGAGAAGAAAAGGTTTATTTTGCTCATGGCCTCAAAAGTTTCAGTCCATGATCATACAGCCTCTTTGCTTTGGGGCCTGTGATGAGGCCGAAGATCGTGGCAAGAGTGAGGCGGATGAGGCTGCTCATCTAGTGAAAGGCAGGAAGAAAAAAGAGAGAGGAAAGAGATGGGGTTCCAATGTGTCTTTCAAGGGCATGTGGCCAGTGACATTATTTCCTTTCACTTGGCTCCACCTCGTGAAGATTCCATCGCCTCCCAAAGGTACATAGGCTTTTGGGGGACATGCACCCAAACTGGCTCGCCCCACATCAGTTGAGCCTTGCCTCTTGCATCCTTTGGATTATGTGTCTACAGCAAGAACATTATCATCTCTGTCTTGTCCACTGAATGCTGGGCTCCCCGATAGGGACACTTTAGTATTTCCAAACTCTTTCCAACTCTTGGGTATTTGAGTCCCCAGAATGTCTTGCCTTGTCACAAGTTACTTATTATTTGTCACTCACCAACTAGCCTTCACCACTGGATTCCACTTTACACGGTGCCACAGTCACAGGAGACCTGTATATGCACAGATCCAATGGGCTGTCTGCTTTTACCTTAACTTGCAGTGTGAACGTTTCTTAGCAGATGTGTTTTTCACAACTCACAGTCTTATGTTTTTGTTTTGTCTTTCTGCTCCACCATTCTTGGGGTAGCTCTTCCTCCTCCCCCACTCAAATGCCAGCATGTGGCAGTTTCACTCCATGGGCTTCTTTCTACCCCTTTTCTCCTTACATGATCCCACCTAATCTTATAGCTTTAAAATTCACCTTACCAGTTAGCAGTTGCAGACTATTGCTGTGTTACAAACTTCCCCATGCCTGCATGTCTGGGGCTCAGCTATGGGGACCTGACTGTCTCAGGTTGCTACAGCAACCTGAGCAGCAGTTCTGAGCACAGGTGCTGGGGACAGAATTTTATATCACCTTTGACTTCATTTGTCTTTGTCCCTCACTTTGGACTTAATAATGATTGTAAGCACAAATGCCTAACTAAGGCAATTTTTGGCGATGCTAGAACCTTCCATTGACTCCTTTTGAGATCTGTGTCCCTGGCTCCCACTGAGATTTCTTGGGCCCTGTGCATGTCAGCTGGGTCATGCAGGGTGAGTGGGTGTAGACAAACCACCAGGCTGTGGGTAGATGGAGGTGTGTGACCTCAAAATTCCACTGCTAGCAAGACAGTATTCTGTGGTCATCCTCGTGGAGACAGGTGTGGTCCCAAGGAATCGCATCCCACGTAGGCCACCCTCCAGTCAGAAGCCACCTCCCCAGAGCCTGCACCCCCCAAACAAAAGCTCCATCTGACTCCTCAGCCCTTGTGCACATCTGCATTATTAGCAATGCTAATACCATTCTGCAATGATAAATAATTAAACAATTATGGTCATGAATCAATAAGTTTAGCACATTTTTTCATCAGCAAATTGTACTGTATAAACAAGAAATATAAATTACCAAGTCTAATTTCCCCCTAAAATTATAAGCATTTTATATCTAATAATTAAAAAAGTATTAGAATTCAATGAAGGGATAGTTAGAACTTTAAAGAATTTTCAGTTTCCACCAAACACCATTAAATTGTCACGTTTTATGTCTCTGAATCTGATTAACATTTTGAGATCTGGCCTCAGAATTCTTTCTTTGTTAGCTCCCAGATAAGCCCCCCTCTAGGTTCCCGTTTCTTCCCATCCTCACAGACGGTGAATCCGCTGGGCTCCAGCTTCTGAGGCTCTGAATCTGTGGGTCCAACTGGCAAGCAGGGGTTCCTCAGAATCCTGGATTGGAAGCCCAGGTTACAGACTCACAACATGTAGCCTCAAGCCACCCATCCGGGCCTTTTATTTGGCCTGTTGGCAGTTTTGTTTTTATGTCATTTGCTTTGTTACCAAAGTTGAGATTTCCAAGCTATTTTTTTTTAATAAACCAGTAAATGTAATCACACTGGATTCACTGTACCCCAAAGTCCTGATCTTGTCCTGTGCTGTGGCCGCCCCATCTTAGTGGCATGGATAAGGTCCAGGTTGCTGAGGTCCACACTGCTCTCTGCAGGCGCCATGTCTGAGAACACCCACAACCATCTCAGGGGACCACTTGATATTTCTTGTCCCAGACCCCATCTCTTAATTTTGTCATATGCTTGGACTTCTTAAACCTAATTTAATGGCTGGAGTTCAATGCCCTTCCATACGCTGACCTTACAAGATCAAGGTCACTAAGGCTCAGAATTCCAATACATTTTACAGGTGGGGAAACTGTCAAATGACAGCTCAGGATCACTGCCGGGTGACTTTGCTACGCTCTCTCACATGTCCACCTCCAGCCCAAATGGTCTCCTCCCTCCCTTGGAGCTCCTGCCATGCTGGTGGCCCAGACACCTCCAGGTACCCGTCAGCACTTCTTTCCTTAGTGCCCTCTCCCTCAGGCTCCAAGAGCAGTGGACCCGGCCACAAACTCTCTCTTCCTTTCCCAGGCATAGGGCCCCTGTACCGCACTCTCCCATTCCTCCAGCTGCCTCTGTCCTTTCTCCTCGGTCCTCCACCTCCTGCATGGCCAACTTCACCCCTCGGAGGGACCTCCCCTCCCGATCCCAGGATGCTTCTGTGATTCCCTCTATCCCAATCCTGTCCTCTGAGCTCTCTATGACACTAAATGGGTCCCGGCCACTCTAGAAGATACCAGGAGACTCAGATGTCACCTTCCCTCATGGACCTTTGACCTGCAATCCCCTGGGAAAGGCAGGCCCAATACACAGGTGAACAGAACCCTAAGATCCTGAGGTGATGGGTGAATACACCCACAAAAGCATGAGAGTGTGGACTGTTGGGGTTGGTTTCTGTTTCCCCTGGTCCCTGTGGAGGGTCTGGCTGGGACTGGGCCTCACAGACCTGGTTCCTAAGGGGCCCCAAGTACCTTCCTTTGCTCAGGCCTGCCCTGTGTTCCATGTGTCTGCTCAGAGCCTTCTTGTACTTGTAGATACTTTAGCCCTGTTGCTGTCCTGGGCAGAGCTGGGCCTCTGTGACTTATCTTCCCCTACAATTTCAACGACAAGTAAAGCTTGGGGGACAACACTTTGTCACTTACCCCAGGTCCATTATGACCAGGACTTTCTTGCCTTCTAGACTTGGGCTGGACACACAACAGGAGCTCAAAAAGCACCATGTGATTAGAATATGAATAAAGTCATGCAGGATAACTGGGATTATACCTAATGAAGTGACTGGTACATACACAGACAGGTTATGTCTTACTATGTTCAGAGTCCAGCTTGCAGGGTCTATGCTGGAACCAAGGTTCCCAAGACCCTTCGCTGGTTATTTTTCTGGCATGCGTGGAATGCATGGACTCAAGAATTATTGTTCTTGGGGTTTCTATTACAGGGTCAATTGTTAGTCATTGAAGGATACCCCTTGTAATGCAGTGAGAATGCCTAAAGAGGACAGCAGCCATCAGTTAAGGAAGCAAACCTCTTGGTTAAAACAGATTGATCAGACCCAGAAAAAATCTGCTAAGCAATCAACTGCCAAAAGGAATTGCCTGGGGCCTGGACCCTTGCCAGGTGTCAACACCGTGTCAGGGCTGAAGAGCAGCAGGAGGGGCACAGTGTCAGGAGGGGGTACAAGTGGAGAATGAACAGCTCTGACTGAGTTTCTGTCGGAATGCAGAGCCCAAGGCCAGGTAGTTTACATGGGTCACCTCCTCAGTGAGGGGGAGCAAAAGGAGGTAGAGTCAATACAGGAAGAAGTATTGAGTTGGTCATCTGTATGGCCATGGTGTATGATCTTGGGTACCTTCTAAAGTCCTAAGAAATGCAGTGGTTTAGGGTCCACCTGGGGAAACAACAAAGAGACATGTTCCCCCACCAGCGATGTCGCCCCATAGTTAGAAGAACTCAAGGACATGAACTCTGAATACTCAGGCTGCCTGTGGGTGCTGCAACAGGCCTGTGGCTTGCACTCACTGAGAGGGGTGGACCAAGAAGGGGACCCTATGGCTCCTGCAGCTGGGAAGGGAAGCAGAGGCTGCCGTTCCAGCGGCCCCAGGTGGCTTGTGATAAGCAGGGCATCAGAGTGTTTTAGTTTCCCCAGGACATCCCAGGCAGAAAGGGGACCCAGGACCCCCAGGGTGCTGGGGTCTCAGCCTCCGGGCCCTGGTGGAGGCAGGGGCCAGAGGGCCAGGGCATCTTTTGCAGAGGTGCATGAGGAGCTCTGGCCCTGCCTCTGGGTCTACCTGCCTCCCCATGTCTCTGCCTGGGGATGGAAGACGCAGGCCGCGGGTGCCGACGCCGTGTGCTGGGGCTCCAGATTCTGTTTCACTCGGTGGCTCTTAGCAACATGTTTCTTGCATTCTGCTCGTTCTGTTTCGCATTTCACACTTCCCAGGGCTGAGAGATCTATCCATCTAGTGCAAATGCTCTGACAAGTTTGGGGCGGAGGGGACCCCTGCGGGGCCCAGCCAGGGCTTGCGGGGGTGGGGGTGGGTGGGTGACACACGCTGAGGATGGCATGAGGACAATGTGCCTGGGCCCACTTCCATCTCCCTCCCTGGCCTTTCAAGGCCTTGTTGGAGCTAGCAAGTGTCTGGACAGCTCCTTCCTCCTGTGCCTTCCTTCTGGCCTGTGCAAGCATCCCTCGGGGTGGCCTGGACCTCACGCCTTCTCTGTCCCTCCACTGCTGGAATTGTCCCCACAATCTTTAAACAGGCCTAAGTTTCACTCTTCTGGGCCTTTTTTTTTTCCTCCATAGTTTTCTCTCCCACCTTCTTAAGGGCTCTCTAATCACTTAAAAAGAAATTCTCCTAATTTCCTGTCTCTTTATTGATATTTATATTGATTTATATTTAAATGTTTTTTGCACAGGTTTTTTTCTCTCTTTCTTTTGCAATACTAGATCCATCTGAACCCCTAGATATTTGTGTATGTATCTATGTCTCTATCTATATTTTAAATTTTAAATCTATAATAACACGCAGAATTAGCTCACAAGACTGGATTACACAAAGCCAGCAGGTTTAAAAATATTTCAAAGATGTTGCTTTCATGCTTCAAATCCTTGAAAAGCCAAATACATTCACTTCTGAAACTAAGTCTTGGGTTTTGCTGGGAAAAAAAAATAAGAAAAGTGTTTAATAGCACATATGGCATAATTTTATTTGACATCTGTTTTGTAACAAACAATATTTAGCTCACTTATTTGCTGAATGATACAGTACACAGTGCAAACAAAAAGTCCAATGAACAGTTTTTACAGAGTTTGTAATATATCAATATTTATTGCAAAAGAATGCAAAACTTAAACATTTAAGTGTGTTATTGATTGTAATATGCAAAACATTGATTACTGTATTTTGCCACTGCAAAAAAAAAAAGTGTACCAAATGCCTGCCGGAGTATGAAAATGTGGTGCATTTCGGCAAGAGGCGCGTGTTTGCTCCCTTTGGTGACATTTAGTCTTAGGCCTGCTTCCTCCCCCTCATTGTGACATCCTATCGAAGACAGCTGTCAATATATTTAGGATGCTTTAGCTCATAACAGCTAAAATGGTGAGACTATTGGCTTAATTGCGAAGAGTGATTGATTTTAATGGAAACAACATTTAAAAACTCGGAATGCACTTTCTGTTGGCAGTGCTAATAGAACACGCTAATGAATTGAAGTCTCACACATAAATGCATGGTACTTATGGCAAGGATTAGCAAAGGACAACAATGGTTGATGCATTCATTGTTTTTTTTTTTTTTACTCTAAAGTTGAAATAAATTATCTGTTTACATAATGGGCCAGCAGGAAGCAGGACAGAAATAGAATCAGATAGCACCTGGTGAATAAAGCAGACACTAAAATTTCTGGTCAGGGAAACCACAAGCAGGGCGCTGATGTTGTCTTTGTTATCATTATTATTGGAAAAAGAATATCGGAAATAATATCTAAGCAGATAATTCCTCAAGTTGTGGGCAGGAAGAAATGACAGAACTCCCCGTTCTGCTGAGGTTCTGTGTGGTAGGTGCAGTTTCCCTTGAGTGGACATCAATAAAATGACAAATGCACCTGAGGTGCATTTGCTCAGCTGCAGGGTTCTGCAGCATGAACTGGAGAAGATTCAGGAGCCCCTAAAACAAGGTTCAACAGAGTGATACCCCGGAGCAGGAAGGTACAGGTATGATCACCCTGGTGAGTTTGCTGGATTTCCAAAGAATTATTATAGCAAAGATGGCAAAACCAACAGAGGACATTTGCTGGACACCACCCTGTCCCAAACCCCATGTAAGAAATGGTCAATACTCACATTCTGACATTCACCCTACTCCTGGGCCCTGGAAAGCTCTCTCTAGCTTCTGAGAGCTGCTTTTTTCCCCCCAGTAAGTATTGGGGATTGAACTCAAGGCTTTCACACTAAGCTATGTCCCTGAGTCCTTTTTTAAACTTACAATCTTGAGACACAGTTTTTCTGAGTCTCTTAAATTACCCATGGCTGAGTTTGAACTTGCAATTCTCCTGCCCCAGAGTGCTAAGGTTACAGGCATGCACCATGGCACCCAGCTTCTGAGGGCTCTTCTTTTGACTGCACGGGGGCTCTAAGCACCTTGAAAAAACCATGCCTGTCCCTTCCAGATTGCAATAGGTTCTCCTGGGTGTTCAGTACTTGCTGGGTGCCTGACTCTTCCAGGGTTGGGCTTGTGGGAGAGGAGGGATGGGAGACCAAGTCTCTGCTCTCTTATTGGTGGCCCAGTTCTCCCGTGAACCCCAATGTATGGAGTGGCAGTTAGCAACTTGGAGAAAAGCAGAGGGGCTGAGCCTCTTGCTGAGTGCTGAGGTCACAGCAGGTGCCTCTCCTCCCAGGTGACCTTGAAGGAGTGATGGCCCTCAGGGGTCAACATCTTCCTCTTCAATGCGGGTTGAGGTGTCTTCTTGGAGTCAGAACATTGGAAAGTCTGGGCTTGCTTTGGGTCCCCAAAATTCTCCACAATTTCCACACCTCTAGCCCCCACAACTGGCCAAGGTATTAGATTCTCAGTCCAACCGGCTGCCTCTGCCTTGAATAGGCTTCATAACTTTAGCTTTTAGCTTATCTAAGCCTCAGACTCCGTATTTTTCAAGGGAGGATTAAATGAGACAATACCCAGAAAAGCTGTACAGGGCCTAGCAAGGAGTTAGCATTTACAAAATACTAGTTTTTATTTGCAGAGTTCTTGTTCATGGTTGCTGCTCTGGGCTGCCTTGAGACTTTGACCATCATTTACCCTCCCTGACCCTCAACTTCACCAGTAAGATCAAGGTGTGCTCCATCCTATGCCTCTTAGGGCTGCTGGAGGAACTAAATGAGGAAGCTTCTCAGGCAGAGTCTTGCACAGTGCCTGTTAACAGAACAAACACACAAATGTCAGGTGATAGTAACAATACTGGTGCTAAATTCTGATATTGCAAAACAGACCTGGGGCTCTTTGGAAGCAAAGAATTAATTTCGCCCATGCAAGGGCTGGAGCTTTGGAATCCGCCCTTGCAGAGAGGGTAATCGGGAGGTACAAGGAGACAGATCGTCCTCCTTTTCAGGAGAAGGTTCTGGCAGATGTCATGTTTGTAGCAATTGTCATTGATGACTCAGAGCTCAGTCCTGCTGGTGGTGTGATAAGGGAGAACCCAGAATGGCCCAATTCATGGACCCCCTTCCTCCTCCATGCTCAGGAGCAATTAGAAGCTGAGAAGGAAACAGAAAGCAGAGGCGAACAATATATACCATGAGGAAATAAGAACATTGCACAACTAGAATAAATAATAATATATTTTCCTGGCTTTAATGAAACTCTATAGATATAAAAAGCTGGAGAAAGAGGATTTTTTTTAACAGACCTTAATTATAGCAGGGTTGTTAGTAAATTTACTGAATTGCAAATGTAAAATATTCTGATGGCCTGAGTAAAACCACATATTTAAGCCTTCTAAATGAACATTTCTGTTTTTTGAGTAATTTGTACCATCTGTGTCAAAATTCTGAGTCTAAAAAAAAAAGCAGTGGAACAAATGTTGGTTCCATAAAACAGTCCTAGTTCATTGTTGAAATTGTCACACATTAACATTGCAGGCCATCTGGGAAGACAAAAGCCTCTAACCAGATTGCGGAGATGATTTTATTGGTCTGGTATTAATCAGGATGTGGCATAATATTTAAGCAGAAAGGAGAGATGAGGTGACGTGGGGCCCTCCATCCGCCCCAACTGTGCCCGAGTTGTACCATAGCCCCCTTCTGCTAGGGTGTGGGGCATTTTTCAGGCCGGTTTCATCATCAGAAAATGTAAATAAAGGGCAAGGTAATATTTCCGGTTTGAGAACAGACACACAAAGCCCAGAAACTTGCGGGGCTCGGTGACCGGCTCTCGGGAGGAGAAGCTCTCCTTGGCGGGGTTTGCCTGGAGCCTGGCTGGAACGGAGTGAGGGAAATTTCCTTCCCTTCCTCTCCAGCGCATTCTGCTCTTGATGGCATGCGATGCCCCACACCCAAAGTGGCCAGAGGATCTCCACCCTCTGTGTGCAGCCCGCCTGCCTGGTACTGCCCGCTGAATCTCGGATCCTGACACTGGAGCAGGGGTCCCTGCACATCCTCAGGGCTGAGTCTCTGTCCTAATTCAGGTGAATCCCGTCGATGCCAGAATGGAGAGCTTCAGGGCACCCTCTGGAAGGATGACTTCAGGCTTCACAGCCGAGGGACAGAGTGACACAGGTGATAGCTCAGATTGTGCTGTGGTTCCACTTAGAGGAGGTGCGTGTGCAACAGGACTGAGACTCTGGGGTCCCCAGGGAGTACCGCGTCCCACATCCCTCCCCCAGTGTGAGTATCTCACAGAGCACAGCGAGACGTCCATGCTTAGGTAAAGATGGGAAGGACGTATTTTTATGCAACACGCCCCTAAACACAAGCCACTGACTTCATTAGGTGTTTAATGGAAGGGCCAGTGGTCTGTCCCAAATGCTGGCTTGTGCTGGACACAGAAGAAGTGGCAGGCCAGTCGCCAGGATGACAACTTCCTAAGGGGTTTTCAAGGGAAATGTGACTGGCTGCTAATTTTTCCTTGCAGTGACTCTGCGTGACTCTGGGATGAAAGTCTGGGGCTGGGGTGTCTGCAATGCACACAGAGACTTACCTGCCTGTGGCCTGGGGGTGCAGAGAGCTGCCCTGGGCAGGCCGCCCCACCACCCCATGCATCCCTGCCTGGAGCAGTCACTGCCCTACTGTGGGCAGCTTCCCAGACCTGTGGAGGAACGCAGTGGAGCCGGTTCCCTACCTGCTGCCATTGTTCTTTGTTTCTTGTCCTTTATCCATCAGGAGGTGATGACAGGTAACTGTTCTGCCCAGCCTGGCAGTGTCCACTTTCGCTCCAAACTCCAACACGGAGACAGTCTTTTCTGAGCATCTGAAGCATGCTTGGTCTTGTGGTAAGAAGAAAGGAGGTCTCTGATCATGGGGAATGAGCCCAGTTTTCAGGAAAACAACTGGACCAGTGTCAGAAATGCCAACAGGGGGTGAAAGTTGCTGGGTCCCCAGGAAGCAAATCACTAGAGAATGATCATGATGTGTGTGAGATATGTTAAGAGGATCTGTTTACCCAAGCATGGTGGTGCATGTCTGTAATCCTAGCATTTTGGGAGGCTGATACAGGAGGATGGCAGGATTGAGTCCAGTGCAGGAAACTTAGCGATTTAGAGATCCTGTCTCAAAAAAGAGGGTTAGAACTACAGTTCAATGGAAGGAATCTAGGCTGAATCCCCTTTTCCAAGAAAAAAAAGGGTCTCTTAACAGAGAACAAGGTGGAGCATGGTGGTACACATCTATAATCCCTGCACTTTGGGAGACTGAGGCAGGAAGACTGCAGTTAATTCACCCAGCCTGGGCAACTTAGTGTCTTCATAGATCCTATTACACAACACAACACAACAAAACACAACAAAACAAAACAAAACAAAGCAAAACAAATCCAAAGAGAACAGATCCTACCACCTGTCTGTGTCTATTTAGTGTTCCCACCTGCTCCAGGAGAGGCCAGAACTCCCAGGAAGCCCTCCCAGGTCTGCCCCCTCATGCTTCCTGCTCCTCCCTCCCCCAGGGCCTTTGCATCTGCCCATCTCTCTGTCTGGAGTGCCCTCACGTGCCTCCCCAGTCAGCTTAGTCAATTCTTTTCCTTACTTCAATGCCAACTTGGGCAGTGCCTCTTTAGGGATGTGTTCTTGGGTCTCCTGGCACCGGGTACTTCTCTTTGCAGCACATGCAACACTCTTAATTAAATAGTTTATTGGATAATTACTGTGCATGCCTTTATGTCTGAGCACAAGAAGAGCCCCCATTTCCTAGTGAAACGATGACAGAAATGCTGGCGGATCCTGCTAGCATATGTACACTGTGAAGGGTGCAGTACCTCTTTAGGACAGTTATTAATTATGTTGCAATGCATATTTGAAATAACTGATTATGCAAGAGAGTATATTCACCAGCAATATTTTTTTCAACCCCTAATCTGCCAGTGATGCCATCTCTTGCCTATACATGAACCCTACTGCCTGTGCTATTTCCTCAGGCCTCTGCCTTCCGTGGTCTGTGGTACACAGTACCGTTTCCATGAAAGCTGCTGTCAAGAAATGTATCCGAAGCCACAAGCACCGTTTGCCATTCGTGTTCTCTATAAAATAACCACTTACTGGATTGCTTTTTTATGTGATCCTTAAAAGGCTGCTTCCCAATGACATCAGCACCTGCAATTTTGAGATCACACCCCTCCTCCCCAGGAATAATGATTATTGTTCCATTTATTTTCTTTGCCTTTTATTTTATCAATTCCATCAGGTGACCTCTATAAGCATCCAAAATTAGCATCGATTGAAGACTTGCAGGACTAATACGTCTTTTCCTTCAAGTTCAAGCACAAAGTAATTGAGAACAGAGCCTGGCAGTGTGACAGAGCACTTTGCAGAGACTTGTGCACACTGCAGGATCGTCTTTTAAAGGACAATTTTGGGAAATCTCATGCCTTGTTTTCTGGTGTTAATGGTCAATCTTTGACAGCTCTGATCTGAGCTATAAATGTCCTAGAGGGCAGGACTTGCTCTGTCTTGGTAAATGCTAAGTCCCAGGATCTCATGCGGGTCCTGGGGAATTTTCATTTGTGAAATAAAGGTGCAGATGAAGTGCTAGAAGTCCTGAAGAGAGGAAAGGGAGGTCCAGGTGGGTGTGGATGGCGTGTGGTCACTAAAGGGAGGGCATGGAGGACCTTACTTCATTAGGTAGAGCAGGGAGGCACTAGTATTGCAGAGCTAAGCCTGGGAGGCCTTATTCACACACACACACACGTATGCACACACACGCACGCACGCATGCTCACACATGCGCATACATGTGCACTCACAGACCAACATAAACACACATGTTCATAAATGAATAAAAGCACAAAGAGACGCTGCAATAATTTAGTTCTGAAATATACTCCAGACTTCTTCCATTTGGAGTCAGGGCCCTGGTGGGAGGGGGAAGGGCGCTGGGGATGTGATTTGGAAGGGTGTGTTCTTGTCCCGGGCTCCTCTCTTGCTGCTTCCAGCTGCCATGCGTGGAACAGCTTTCTTCTGTCGTGCTGTTTCTGCCTTGGAGCCATGAACTGAATCCCCTGAAGTTGTGAGCAAAATAAACCTCCCTGTCTTTAAATTTCAGGTGTCAGTTATTATGTCCCAGTGATGGAAAAGTGACTAAGACAGGTGCATACACAGAGACAGAGACATACAGACACAAACACACACACACACAGATACACGTACAGGTACACACACACACAGAGACACACAGATCCACAGGGACACAGAGAAGCAGGGAGATGCAGACAGACATAAGTACACAGAGACACACATGGTTCATAGACCCAGAGACAGAGACACAGGAACATACATGTACACATGCAGAGACAGTGGCACAGGGACACAGAGACACAGACACACACGTAGATGCATTCGCACACGCAGACTCTCACACACACAGATACACACTCCAGTGCTGCAAAGGAAAAGTGGCCTCAGGCCTAACAGAAAGCCTCCAGACCATGGAGGGGAGGGCTTGGAATCCGGTGCCCCCACCTGTAGCCTCCGCTCTGGTACCAGGACCTGATCCCTGATGTCTGCCAACCCTGTGCTGTCCCGGGAAGCCCCTCCTGTCTGATAGCATCGTCATCTCTCTAATGTCTTCCACTTAAGTAGCAGCCACTGAGGTGTGGGCTTCCTGGTGCCTAATGGCCCAAGGTGTCGCCGAGGGCTATTAACCCTGCTGGCCATTAATCCCGGGAAATGCCCAGAGCCATTACAGGCTGCGTGGCTCTGCGCAGTAACATACACCCCTGGGAACACCACAGGGCTCCGACTCCCTGGAGAGCAGCGGGGAGTGTGTGTGTGTCTGGGTCTTTGCACACGTGTGTGTCAGGAGGTGTGCACACCCCCCCCCCCACAGCCTAAGAAATCACACGGGGAGCTGGAGACCTGTGTCTGGCCCTTTCTCTACGAGGATCTCAAGTTGACCCCGAGAGCTGAGCAGAGGCCACAGGCAGCTTCAGTGGGCAGTTGGGGGACCGAGAGAGGAGGTTACTGCCGCTATGCGTGGAGGCTGGGGACAGACAGACTGACCGGAGAAGAGTTCTGGGTGGCCTCAGCTCCTTTGGCGTGCTTGGTTTCCCACCATTGGTGCAGGACAGGGCAGCCAGGAAGGGCTGAGGCGGCCGTGGGCAGAGCCGAGGACCCAGGCGTGGCTCAGGGGACCCTCAGCCTGGTTCACCGCAGCAGCCCAGCTCTGCCTCCCTCTGCCCTGCTGCCCCAGCTCTCTCTATGCCCCAGCTTCTGCTGTCCTGTGGCCTCCACGGCCCCATGAACTCTGCCGTCCTGTGGCCTCTGTTCCTCTGTAACCTTTTCTTACTGTGTTACCTGTAAAATATAAGACCAAGGGTCAGATCTCCTGGACTCAAAACTTGGCTCTTGTTTTCTAGCTGTGTGGCCCTGGGCAATCTGCTTACTCCTTTAAGCCTCGGTTGTCTTTTCCATAAAAAGAGAAAAACAACAGAGCTGTTATGAGAATTAAATAGAACAACACAAGCAGAGCTTTGGGGTGATGCCTGGAGCCCACTGAGAGTTGTGCGGGTGCTTCCTCCTCCCCTCCCCTTCCCTCTTCTTCCCGCCTCCCCCCTTCCTCTCCTCCTTTTCCTCCCTTTCCCTTCTTTTCTGCCTCCTTCCCCCACTCTCCGGCTCCCATTCTCCTCCTGCTTCCTTTTCTTCTGCTCCCCGACCCCTTCTCCTTCATCTTCCTCATCTTCCCCGATCCTCTTTGCCTTTTCCGTGTTCTCTGCACGTGTTCATGCCGACTGTGATGCTTCCTGGACACCGTGTCCCCTCCTCCGGGAGGCCATCCTAGCTGTGGCTCACTCTCCAGGAATGAACACCCTCTCTCTGGAGTGTCTGGCCATTTTGGGGTCAAGGGCAGTGACTCCTGACTTTGAGGGTGCAGACTATGTGGTCCCACTGTGAGGCAGCCCCTCTCCCCCTGCCTCAGGGACTGTAGGGTGGCAGTGCATGTCCACTTCTGCCCCGGGACACTGTGGTGTCAGGTGGGTGATTTGGTGAAGAGCTCAGCCCGCCATTCGCCTGAGGCGGGTGGAGAGTTGGCGCAAGGACCCAGACCTGCACATTAGGGGCTTTGGTCCCAGGTGCAGGCGTCAGACTTGGCTAAGCTTTTCCGGAGTCCCTCAAGCAGTCTGCTCGTTGATCTTAAAGACTGACCCCAGCAGGGTGCCATGCCTGAGGAAGGTGGTCCCTGGGGTCCCCAAGGCCACTCTCCCCCAGCCTCAAGGAGCAGCCCTCTTTCCCCGAAAGTCCCAGGATGGGTCTGAGCCAGGGTGCTCTGCTCTGGTGGTCTTAATGCAGCCTTGAGAGCAGGGAATGCTGTCTCCCACCCATGGTGACTGGCAGTGACTGACACATGATGACAGAAGGCGAAAGCAATCTGGGGAATGACACCTGGCCCCACTCACCGAAGGACGGGGATGCAGGGAAATGTCACTGCCGCTGCACAAAAGTATCGTATTATCAGCTCCTTGCAATGGGCAAGTGGATTAAGATGCTATTAACACAGCAAATTAAGCTTACAAGGGAAGTAAACAGAAATTAAATCAATATCCAGCACAGGGGACAGCTGCTGCTCTTAAAGGGCCCCAGGGACTGGGGCCAGGATGCATGGGGGCAGGTGGGGAGGGAGAGGAGGCCGTTTGGGAGCTGGGGGTCCGGCACGAGCAGTGGGCCCTTGGAGGGTTTGTGCTGACCCATTCCTCCTGTGGGTAAGAGCCTCCTCCCAGTGTCCACCCAGCTCCCTGTGTCTCTGAAAGGGGTGCTGGAGAGATCTGTCTTGCTCAGTCACTTTTTAGCCTTCCTTGGCAAGGGTTCCTAGATTCTTCTGTGAGGACAACTTCCTAAATTCTCACAGTCCATGTACTTGTGAAAGGTTCACCCAGTCCTGGGCTTGGGGTGGCTGGTTCAGGCTTTTCTTAGGAGGGAATTTTTTTCTCCTTGATCACAGTGCTCAACTCAGGGACCCTCAGCCATCCCCACATGTGTACCATAAGGCAGTCTAAGAAATTTGACTGGAACATCCTGGATTTTTGAACTTTCCTGAAGGCTGCTGAGCAGATCTGGCATGGCATTGCACTGGGAGATCTTGAGCTGAGGGTAAAGCTATACAGAAGTATGAAGGTGGAAGCCAGAGCTAAGTGCCTAGATCAAACCACACCTGAAGCTATTCTAGATCTGCTTTGGCTATTTTTTAGGAATCTGAGCCTCCTCAACTCCTAGCCTTTAATTCTTGAGCAGTTTGTATTGAAATTGAATTGTTTGCAACTAAAAGAGTCCAGCTTGAAAACAATTGTATTACTAAAAAAAAAAAAATCTATTTGCCAAGTACCTCTCAGGAACCAGGGCCATGTGGTCACAGGCATAGTTGATGGTAGTGTCCCTTGGCCTCCTTCCTTTTGCCACCAGGTCGACCCTCTGATAGCATTTCCTTATCCATCACCCTGGGTCCCCGTGTGTCCCGCCGTCCTCAGCGGCTGTCCCTTCATCTCTCTGGTTGTGCAGGATCCCTTTCTGGGGCAGGTGAGCTCTGCAGAGCAGGGAACTCCTAACCTCTAATTCAGCCCCTTCCCTTCTGAGCCTCTGCCTTCACATGTTTGGGGCAGAGGCATAATCTGAGGGGTGGACAGGGTCAGAGTCTTATTCTCTGTCCTCTCGACATTCTGCTGTCACCAGCTTGACCCCAGAGCTGCTACAGGATGAGTGCAGAGGCTGGGGGCCGAGGGTGGGATGCCTTTTCCTCCCGGCAGCTCCTGTGGATCTGCAGGACTGAGCTCAAGGCCACTCCTTCCGGGGCAGCCCCGTGCCCCCTGTGGCCCTGGAGCATCACAGGCTCTTGCAGCTTCCTAACTGGCAGTGCCGCCTCCTGGTGGGCTCCTTGCAGGCGGGGACCAAAGCTTGTCCTTCTTCTGCGGACCTGCTGGGTGGAAGGGTGGGTGACTGTCACCAGGGCACAGCTTCTGCCTGCCCCTGGAAGCTCACTGGTAGGGTCACAGCCTCTCTGTGGGAACCTCTGGCTGCCCCCATCTGCCCAGCTTGTTTCCTGGTTTTGGAAGGAGACCTTTGATCCCAAAGACTGGGCATCCAGGTGGGGGAGAGTGGGCTGCCTTGTGGAGTTGGGCTGGGGAGGGTGGCAGCGGGGCAGAAGCAGTGAGGTGGCATGACCAGGCCTTTTATTTTCCTCTGCCTGGCCAGTGGCTCTCCAGAGCTGCCTCCAGAAAGCCTTCACACAGCAGGAGGAGGCACCAGCTGTCTGTTACAAAGGTGCTTATCACTGTTCCTACTCCTAGGGGGACAGCTGGGGTGAAGCCCCTGCTGCGTGGGCTCCATGGACAAGGACCTTTCTTGTCCCTAGCTTGGCTCTGACACTATGATTAGTGGTCATCGAAGTCCCTAGAGGCCTGACTCCCTCCATTACTCTGCAGCCTGGACCTCTCTCAGCGAAGGGAAAACTGGGGTTTGGCCACCCCAGCCTGCCCTGCTGGTCAGCTCCCTGGCTGGGTCTGGGAGAAAAGAAAGGGTCTAGACCCAGCTTGGAAGAGTTTTAAATTCTTCCGTTGGGTTTTCCCCTCTCCCTCCCTCAGGTTCCGAATCCAATTCTAGCTCCTGGCCAACTGGTAGAATTAAGGGATTAAGAGCTACCCTGGTCTTATCCTGATATGAAAAGATTTCTCGGAGAGCCTTGTGGTTGGAGTCCCGAGGCCAAGGCAATCGCTCCCTGCCTGCTCGGGTATTGTTTCCCAAGCCTCATGGAACCACCCTTTGAGCTCCTGGCTGAGGCATCGAGGTTTCACTTATCTCTTAAGACCTCACTCCTAATTGCTCAATGTTGGACAAGCAGACCAGTGGAGAAGACTCCAGGTATTATCTGCTAAGGGCCCTCTAATCCAGCTCATGAGGACAGACTGGTAATCAGGACACCTCTGGAGCCTCCTAAACTCAACATGGATTTCATACAAATCCAGAGCAGTGTCCAAGAGGCTCCCGAGGACAAGTGAACAAATGCAGGTGCCGGACCCTTTGGGAGGGGACACAGAGGCTGGGGTGGGGTGGGGGGCTGCAACTGGGCAGAAAGACCAATATCTGTGCAGGAAACACTGTGGAAAGCAGAGGGGATTTTTAAGGTGCACTGGACTGTGCATGTGTGTGTGTGTGTGTGTGTGCGTGTGTGTGTACATGTATGTGGTCTTCCTAGATAGAGGCCAGCATAGGGAGCCCTGGGCGGGACCAGTCAGCCCAGGCAGCAAAGGACATGGGGCTGGGCAGCTGGTGGCCCCCGACAGGCGTGGTGGCAGAGATGTGGATGAGTCAGAGGCCACTTGTCTGCAAGCTCCGGGGAACTTGCTGACAAACACAGTTCATCTTGCTGGGGAGGGAGGGAGGCACAGCCGGTGCGCCATGCCATATGCGCACACCTAGATCTATCAGTCCACTGTCAGCTGCCGCCCTTCATGGGACACAGGCGCGTCCCTCTGACGGATGGTGCCTTCCCTGAGACGTCACGGAGACTCTGGGCAGGTGCAACTCAGATGCCAGAATCTCCCTCGGCGCCTCGCCACGGATCATCTACTCACAGCTGACGAATGCTGGGCTCACCTGCCTGCAGCGGGGGAAGGTGGCTTTAAAAGGGTCCTCTAAACTGGGCCTCGCCTTGCTCCTCAGGGCCCGGCCCAGGTGGGCCTTGGGGCTCCGTGGCACTCTTGGCATCTGTCCAGTGGAGCATGCAGAAGTGTCAGTGACTTGAACTACTTCTTGGCCTCTGAATGTGCACTTCTATCCTCCTGTCCCCCCAGGACCCATCTGGAGCCCAAGGTCTGGAGACTCAGGCCTGGCAGCCACTGTCTGCTGCGTTTGGTAACTGACAGCTGATAGCCGAGACAGTGTCCCGCTCTGAGCATGGCGCTCGGCGTAGGCCCAGGCAGCCTGAGCCTCCTGGAAAGCAAATAAGAAAATGCTAGTTTGTGTGTTGGGATCGTTCTGTTTTTCAGTATTGGAGACTGAATGCAGGGCCTTTCCACTGAACTACATTTCTAGACCCCTACCCCTTTTAATTTTAATTTTGACACAGTGCCTCATTAAATCTCTAGACTGTCCAGGTTGGGCTCAAACTTGTGATCCTCCTGCCTCGGCATCCCAGCTGGGCTTACAGGCGTGTTCTACCATGACTAACTAGCTGGAGTCTTAGTTTAGGTCTCCTGTAATAGACCCTAGCATGAGGACGTGGGGTGGTGGTAGATATAGGAGGCACTGCGGTGAGCACGGGGAAGGAACCAAGTCCCATGCCTGGTCCACAGGTGCCCAGGGCTCTGAGCTCCCCCCTGAGAACATTCAGAGGTGCCAGAGTGCACACAGTAGACTGAGCCCTGAAAGAAGGAAAGCTGACCCCACATCCTGCCAGTTCCTGAAGAGAGTTATTCCTGGGGTGCCGGTTACCCGGCCCTTCAGGTTTTGAGGGCAGAAGGCTGTGCTGTGCTTTGTGGAGAGTCCTCAGGACAGGACTGTGAGGCCTTTGTACCTGACTGTGGGAAACAGTGGCGGTGTTGGTAGCAAAGTCTGAGTGACAGGGACAGGAAGAGCCAGCACCAGCACCTGGGTGACGGAACAATAAAAATGTCCCCCACTGAAACGCTGGCCATTGTCCTGCTGTACCTGTGTGAGTCCTGCTCTCCCAGGAGCCTGGGGCCTGGTCCTCTGCCTGGGTAGGACCCTGGGCTCACAGCAAACACTGTCCCTGCCCTCTGAGCCAGAAAACCAAGCACCGACCAGGGCACTGGCATTTCTGCTGCAGGACAGGCAGAGATATGGGCTACATTAAGTGTCCACTCTTGTGCTGAGATGTGACTCTGGGCCAGCCCCTCCCGACTGAGAGCCTTGCTCCTTCCACTTGGGAAGGGGGCACCTGGCAGAAAAACAAAGGGTCATTAGAATGACCCACGCACCTGAAGTGGCATGGGGACATCAGTATGTGCTACCATTTAGTGTGACATGGATGCTACAGGTGTTAGTATACACATGTACATGTCTGTGCTCTGTCATCTGAGGGAGCCTAGAAACAATGATGTCCCTGTGAGAATGAGCACGCCTACCAGGTATTGGTTTCTAATGACTTTGTTCAAAACAGGAGCCAGCGTTCTTTGGAGAAGTGGTTGGCTCTATAATGCCAAGCATCTTTTTAAATTGTGTGTGTGTGTGTGTGTGTGTGTGTGTGTGTGTGTATGTGTGTTACTGGGTACCAAATCCAAGGTTTTCACACTCAGCTATATCTTTAGCCCGTTTTTGAAATTCTTGTTTCAAGATAGTCTTGCCAAGTTGCACAGGTGGCCAGGCTAGGGTCAGACTTGTGATCCTTATGCCCCAGCTGCCCAGAATGCTGGGATTATAGGTGTGAGCCATCACCTTGGCCAGCCTGGAGCATCTTGTAAGGCCAGAAAGCAGGACGTGGTCAAAATGCACCTATACACACACACACACACACACACAGAGAGAGAGAGAGAGAGAGAGAGAGAGAGAGAGAAACACTAAAAAATACTCAATGGCCCAAACAGGGTTAGCAACAACAACGAAATGTAGTATTAGTTTGCAACCCTAAGTACAATTATCTATGAATCCACAGTGATATAATAATAAAGTGAATAAAAAAAAAAGTAAGAAGAGACAAATCTCCTGTGTAGAATTCCAAATAAGTTACTAGCTATCTTACCCTCAAAAAGGTGAATTACATTCCCATTCTTTAAGTACAAGTGTCACATCAACTTCCTCCCGAAGTATGTACAGTGTGGAAAGAAGGATGATCAGAGTCACTTTCCTGTCAAGGAACCTCCCCGTGGCCAGGTGGTCAGGGTCAGTACCAGCACTGACAAGTGGGGGGGTATGATGAGAAGGGCCTTTTGCCTCCGTGGACTTTCCCCAGAGATCAGCACCCCAGTCTCACCAAGAAAACATCACACGGACCTCGGCTGGGGGACATTCTACAGAATGCCTGACCAGTGTTCCTCGGATCAGTCAAGGTCGTTAAGAATAGGGCAAGTCTGAAAAACCAAAACAGTCTAGAAGGTGCTAAGGACACAGGTCTACTAAATGTAATGTAGGGTCCTAGATGGGACCCTGGAACAGAAGAAGGACATTAGGCATAGGCCAAGGGAACCCAAATGAAAGATGGGCTTCAGTAATGTGTCCCCTGGCTCCTCGTTTATGGCAGCGGTACCATGGTAGCATAAGGCCCAAAGAAGGACTGTGCGCCGATACGCATGTGTACTGACACTCCATGTCTTTGCAACTTTTCTGCAAACCTAAAACTATTCAACAGCTAAAAGATTCTTTCCAAACTGGGCTCCTGGAAGGTGGCTCAGCCATTCATAGAAGGGGCTTGGGCTGGAGGCAGAGGGTTTGATTTCTGGTCACTATGTGATTCTGGGTAAGTTGCTTTCCTTCTGGTCCTCAGTTTCCCCTTCTGTCAAATAGCAAGGTTGGATTCATGAGCCTAATTTTGACAATCTGTCATGTCCCTCCTACCCCAGTGGGGTTGCCAGAGATACCTTTTTAGTCAGAGGGACTGGTTGGTGGTATGTTTTGCAGAGAGGAGGAGTGGGACCCCAGGGGCTTGGCCTGAGGCCATCTACACCTGCACCAGCCTTGCTGGACCCTCACCTGCTTGGAAATGTCCCAGGCTGTCATTTTCCCAGCCTGTTCTTGGGGCAGAAGAGTGGCAAGCAGGGGAGTCTTGATGATGTGAGGAAGCAGCAATGTGTTTTAATACATCGGCTCCTGGGGACCTCGAATGAAAATTTTAACAACTCAGAAGCTGTGCGCGGAAGGCGCCTTGACTGCAGGTTCTCAGAAGGGTATTTTGACTAAATTGCGGAAATAAATATGCATCTTCTTCCTTTTTGATGAGCAATCATTGCACAGAGCCTGGATCTGTAAGTGGCGGCATACTCCTCCCCAGGAAGAAAAACCCCCCTGCCAGTGATCTGACATTGGCGCTTTTCATCTTAGGGTTCGTGGCCACAAGGCCAGGGGTGTCGCAGAACCACCAAGCAATGACCTGCTGTGCAAAGTCAGAGAACAACTCCAGAAAAAAGGAAGAAAAATGATTTAAATCCATGCACGAGGCTGCCACAGAAAAGTAGGGCTGTAGAGCATGTGCTGTTACTTTGCCATCGGTCCCCAAAAGGCAGGCACACGGGCTAACCCCTCTCAGAGAAGGAAGAGAGGGAGGTGATTCTGTTAGACCTCCTAGCATCCTCGGGGCAGGCAGAAAGCGGGGCATGCCCAGCCCTAGGTTTCCATGGATGTGCCGCTGCCTGTCTGCCTGTCCCTCCCGCAATGGCTGGGAAGCCCAGGTCCTGCCTGGGGGTTGGTGCTCAGGAGACATCTGACCCCTTTTTGCACCCAAGTGAGTCTGGCCTGGAACCCCGAGAATCTGTGACATTTGCCTCATTGCCCCTCAGCATGACTGGACGCCTCTGGCCCAGGCCTGAGCCTGAGTTCCCAGCCTTTCTTCGGATATCTGCAGAAACACCTCCAAGACGGCCCCATGGTGCTGCTTAATGAACAGCAAACACCCTCTTACAACCAGAAAGAGAGAGAAAAAAATCTCTGCAAATCCCCAAACCTGTTAGCTGGAAAATATTCCAAGATCAACACATTTTAATTCACTAATTAATACAGCTAAAAGGCATTTTTCATATTAGACTTATTAAAATCACTTGTATTTAAGTGTTTTTGAACTCATATTTTCTGATGCTGTGCGTTTTTCTAAAGTGTTCTAGTCATGTTATGCAAATGCCTATTTAAATTACCAGGGGTATTTGTTTTCTATTTCTACTCTGTAAAACATAATTTTAATACAAGTTATTTGTGAAATGCACATTGGAATAAAGAAAATAAGATTTGAGATGGCATTTCTATGATAATTTTATTGCAAATGTTGACCATGTTTTTGTGTTTGTCTGCGAAAGGTAATTCAAAATATACATAAGACATAATTCTAGGATTTATTGTCATATGGGAACTAAATTAGTAAAGCAAAATTTGCTTCATGTTTTGAACCCGAGGCAGGGCAGTCCATCACCCCGAGAAGCACATTTTACGGAGAGCAGTCTCGGTCACGCAGCAGGCAGAACCCCACGCCACAGCTGAGAGAAAACTCCCTCACTTTGCACTCGAATGCGATTTCCTGGCACCTGCATACAGCTGGAACTGCGCAAGGCAAGAACCCAGGCCTTGGTGGAGGATGGGAGACCGGGGTGAAGCAGGACTTCAGTGCTGAATGTCGAATGGAGGACATGACCAGGAGCCTCTGAAGTCCTCAGGAGGCCAGTGTAGCAGCCAGACTCCAGAGCAGGGGCGATCCCTACAGGGACCCCCAGTATGTGCTTCCTCTGTGGGTTTATCTAATGTGCGTAGTCTTCCTACCACCAGCACTTTCTTGATATACATGTGATACAGGCATAATAAATGCGGTAAAAATGGAAACAGAGAGAGTCCTGGATGAATGATTAAGCAACAGTGCTAATTCTGAGGTTCCCAGCAGCCAAGGCAAAAAAGGCAAACCCGAGTTCCATGTATTGAGTGATTTTTGAGTCAGAGAGTATTCATTTCTTGGGAAGAAGGACAGTTTCCTGCTAGCCTCCGTCTCAGACGGCAGAGAGCCCTTCATATAAGGAAAAATAAGGACATAGTGAGATCTGCCCCCAATGGTGGTCAGCTTACAGAGGCTACAAAAATGTGCTTATGAAGAGTGGCTAGATTCACATTAAAAGGTGTGGTGGTCATTCAGAGTTTGAAGGTATTTTTGTGTTGATGTTAGAACACTTACGATAGGATGAGACCCCATATCCAATACCTTGAACCCCAGTCTAGCAGGGACAGTCATTCTTACCCTTACCTGGGCCAGCAAGGTCCAGTGCTGAAGGGGTGACAGGCTGAGGTAGACAGACAGGAAGGGACAGGCAGAGTTATCTGGTCTGGCTCTGCACGGCATTTACGTGGCCTCAACATGGGGGTGGCAGGGCTGAGCCAGGCTTGGGCTGAAGTCTCAAATGCCAAGAGGAGAGGTCCAGACTTGACTCAGCAGGCAAAGTGCTGACCTATTGCTGCAGGCTAGAAGAGGGCGCAAGGTTAGAATCCAGGGGATGCTGCCTGTTACCAGGCCACGGCTCAGGGACCCATGTCCTGTGCAGCATCAGCATGGTGGCAGGAGATTGGCCACTCCTGTTCCTTCCAGAAATGGTAAATCCTAGAGCAGCAAAAGGCATGGGAAGCTACCTGCCTCCCTTCTACCCTGGCCTGTGCATTCCTGCAGAGCCTGGTCCCACTGCTAAGTCATCTGTCTGGTCTGTAACCCCTGCTCTCTCCACTCTGCTGAGTGTCTGGCCTTTCACACAGGCCTTTCACTCTTTGCAAACTTGAAGCGGTTCATCCTCACCACAGGGACTTTGCACCTGCTGTTTCTTCTGTCAGCAGGATTCCCCTTCCATTGTTTACATGACTGATTCCCACATAGCCCCCAGGTCTCTGTTTGACACCCTCTCCATCCCAAGCCTGTCCTACCTTCTTTCTGGCACTTACCATTGGAGGATGGGATTGCCTTGTTCACTATGTGTTTCCTGGCCACCTCACCAGAGATAACTGGCCGTCTGCCCTTTTGGTCACTCCCGTGTCTCCGAGAACAGTTCTCTGCACAAAGCAAGTGCCCATCAAGATTTCCTGAAAGAACAAGTATTTTAGGGGCTACACTTGTCGAACTGGGTGAACAGATAGAGCCTCCCCCCAACCTCAGGACTCCAGGGCCTCCAGACCCTCGCCCCACACAGCCCAGGAGGCTCTGGTTTGCGATCCCTGGGGACCAGCGGCAGGAAGGCCAGGGATGTTCTGGGTTTGCTTTTTCTAATTGGTTTGATATGATCATGAAAAGCATCTAAAAATTGGACAGCTGGAAATGTTTTTCCTCCCGTTTATTACTTAAAACAGCCGCCTCAGAGTTTGGGGTCGTTTTAAAAATCAGATTCTCCTCACTAAAAGACATGAAAAAAATATGTCATGAACCCATTCTTGCATATTTTTGAAAAGACCCCACAAGGTCACGACAAGGTCTCTGCTTGTGGGAATTGGGGGAGGGGACCCCACGTTTCAGACAAGGCCCAGAAATGGGTCTCAGCCATCGTGCAGCCATGGTATCAGGAGAGGAAGATAAATTAAGATGAGTGTATTACACAGTTAGACATTAACCACGACAGTGAAAAAGTATTGTGAATGTTAAAGTAGCCCAGACTAAAATATACTGAGGTTAAAATACAGGGTAACTTTACAAATCACTAATAATTTCTTTGGCTTTCACTGCAATAACATTGATTTAATTCATTAGATTCCTTTCTAAATCTATATTTCAGTTTTAGAGTTGTCAGTTTCTGTTAATGACAATTTTGCCCCATCTGTTCCGTCAGGAAAATGAGGCTTCCTTGCCACAGACAAGATAGATCTCCAAGAGTTGAGAAAGGAGAAGTCTTAAAGGTATTTCACTCAGATCAGGCCCGATTCGATGATTCACGCGCCAAGCAAAGGTGCGGGCAAAAAGCTTCTGGTGGGTGCCGGGGGAGAGGGCCCGTCCCCCAGTGACTTGTCCACGTCTGCCCCCCACATAGCCCCTTGCATCCGAGGTGCCCACTGTGTTATCATCAGTTCTTATTTAGGAGAGACAATATTCAAAACATTTCCACTCATCCTATTTTTTTTTAATGACAGAGCAATAATTCTGGGTGTCAGCATATCAGAATTCCAGCGGCTGTGATTAGAATAAAAATGAGTCGCTGCAATTTGGCCATTCAAATCGTCTATTACAGTAAGTCATTCCCGCGAGCCTGTGAGCTTCTGTCTGTCTGCCGAGGGGCAGTATCTGGGCTTCCAGCTCGCTACGAAATGTCTCTGATGACGCCCTCCAGCCCGCCAGCCCACACATCTGTCGGTCTCCTGCAGGAGATAGTTTCGAACGCGTGGGTGAGGGATGTGTGCAAATCTAGGTAGCAGATGATGACATCGGAGGGGCCGGTGTGGGCTGGGAATGGGCCCCGTTCTGGAAAGAATAGGGGTCTGGGAGCATCTAGACTTCCTGCAGAGGAGGGGAGGCCCTGCCCGTCAGGCTGTGGGGGAGGCGTTCCCAGCCAGCAGCCGGGTCTCATGTTATTGGGGGGGGGCGTTCCGCTAATTATTAATCATAGAAAAATAAACCCACCATTAAAAAGACACAGCGTGTAGTGCATGACCCAGGGAAAAGGAGATTTTTTAAAAATTGGAAAACCTTCTAGAAAAATATGCAGGCATTAAAACATATATGAAATTAGGCCGGATCCTCGAAGTTAATATTCACCATATGTATTTACATTCAACTCCACTCCGACAAATTGAGTACTGCATTATAGCTGGGAGAAAAGAGGAGATTGCTTTGCACTCGGGCTGACATTAAGTTGAGTTACTGTTCTGCTGTAGACTTCTCCAGAAAGTCAAAAGACAGTTGAGAAAATCGGACTGAAAATCCTGCCTGTGGATCTGCCTCCTAATTTCAAATACAAATGAGTGAAATTTTTAACATTTCACATGTCATACCTTGAGCAAATTAAAAATCAACAAAAATACTAAGGTTCTATGTTACCTGCTCAAGTGTACAGAATGTATAAAAACTTTAATCAAACATTCAGGTTTGCTCAGTTTTAAATTGGGTTAGTTTAATAGTTTCTTTTCTGCTGTTTATATTAATGACATACTCCCATCTAAATATACTGCCAGGCTGAGAAGGCTTCACAACATTTCCAAGGTTGAATGAATGCAGTTGTATTCACAGGCTTTTTTTTTTTTTTTAATAAAAAGATCTCTTTCTATTAAGTCTCTTCTTTTTCTTCCCTCCATAGATCGAGGCACACCACAATTTGTACGGTGGCACTGGGAGTGACATAAATACACATTGCCGCCTCCTCATTTAGCGTGCAAGTGCTGCTGTCCAGCAGAGCAGAGACGAGGAACACCAGCTCCTCCATGTCCCAGCTGAGGAGAAGGCTGTGGAGGGGCTGGTGGCAGCACAAATGGCTTTTTCAAAGCATCAGCTGAAGGTCTCATCGCTTGGAGAAACGTATTAATTTGGTCTTCTCAGAGAGCGGGCGAGCTTGCGCTTGCCTCGGTGGGCAGGCCCCGCCATGTTTAGACAGCTTTGGAAGGAAGGTGTCTGAGGGTACAGTGCAGGGCAGGGCCAGAGGAACCTACTGATGGTCAGCTGTGGGCTTTACAAGAGCAGTTCAAGCACAAGGGTCAAAATCCTCTCACACTATACCTTGGAGGCTGAGGCAGGGGGATCTCAAATTCAAGTGTGGGCAACTTAGTGACTTACTAAGATCTTATTTCAAAAGAAACACTAAAAAGGACCAGCATTCAGTGTAGTAACCCTAGGTTCAATCCCCAGTACCACCAAACCAAACCAAATCAAACTAAACTAAACAAAACCCCTCGTTATTAGGGTTGCCGAAAACACTTCTAGAGACTCCCACAGCTGTCTGACTGAACTTTTTATGTGCCCTCTGTGACCTGGGGCTTGTCTCTGCCCTGAAATGTATAGATTATGCAGTGAGAAGTTCTCACGCAGGACTCTAACTTTGGCACACCCAAAGCTGAACTTTCCAGTTTAAGAAAATTGATCCGTGATCCAGGTTCAGAGTAAAGGGGAAAAGGTGAACCACAGGACCTTCAAGGGTTATTGGAAGACAAATTCTCCAGGAGCCAAGAGAGTTTGGACTTGCTGTTCTGGACTTGGGGAAGATAACTCCAATGGCCCTGCCTGGCTCCTGGTCTATAGACAAGTGGGCTGTGTATAGTGGCTCGTAAGGAGTTTTGGTGACCTAGGGCTATCTATCCTTGGTGGGAAATAGACCAACTCTTTGGATGTATGACTCAATTTATTAAATCATAAATACCTCATAAATATAAATACAAATACATGTGTTATGATCCCTATATTTTGTTTCTAGGTAAAAAGAAGCCTATGAGTGCAGTCCATTTATAAGTCTGGGTCACAAGAAAGTCCCTCTGCCTACCTGTTCTTTTGATAATTGTGAAAGATCCATCCCATAGGTCAAAGTAAGTAATACAATAAGCAAATACCTGCACATCACCCAGCGCAACCCAATTCCAGCACAGTACTCTAGAGTTTCTTGGATCTGAGGTGGTGGTTACTGCAACCGCGTGCCTGGGTTCCCTCCAGCCCAGGCCCGGGTGTCCTCTTCATGGGGAGTTTCATGTAGTGCAAGCTTTTGGTAGCCTGAGGACGGAAACTGATTGACCTAGAAAAGGGGGTGATACTTGGGAAACTGTCTAAACCTCTTCTGCCTCATCCCAAGAAAGGGGGAGGAGAAGTCTCCACGTGAACAAAGGGCGTCCATTTGACCCGAAGGCCCAGCAAAAATTGCAGGTTGCTGTGTGTACTATGATGTGCAGGCGAGAGAAATGAGGTGATTAAAGCTAAAAATGAAAATGCCTGACCTGGGAAACCGGCCTTCTGAAATAATTAGGCCACGAGACGCAGGACGAGGGAGCGCCAGGCAGGTGTCTGTTGAATAAGAGAGACTCCCCCACCCCCTCGAGTGCCTTTTCCACATAGCTGGAATGTACCTTCGTTCTCTCGTGTAACTGGTTTTAGAAACGATTCATTTCTGACTCTGCAGCGTTGGGGATTCAAGATGTGTTTCTGTAACTCGGACTCCATGAGATCAGCGGCTTTGCTAATCAACTAGAAATATGACTGGATATGAAATCTTTACCTGTTTAAGAAAATTATGTAATATATTTCAAGCAAATTAATTCCATCTGGACCAGTTAGAGCACATAATCAGCTACATTATGCAAATAGTTATCTTTGTGGTTGAAATCAATAACTTATTTTCTTCTGTAATAAAGAAAAGAGGGGAATAAGTTTTTATTAATTATGTACAAAATGAAATCTTTTCTTGCAAGGCCCTGGGTTTCATTTCATTATGAGGGCTTTCCTCATGCCAGTTTCTGGGGTCTTGATGAGCGCCGTGGGTGGGATGACTCTGAGGCCGCCTCTCAGTACAAGATCGCTCAGGGAGCAGGTCTGGACCAGCTAATCTGGGGGCATCTGGTCAGCGATGGGACATGCCTGTGACATCTGCCAGCCCAGGCTCGGTCTTACCTTTCCCTCTGGCTGTAGCTGTGAGGAGCACCTTATTTATAAAGCTTGCTTGACCATGGCTAGTCAGTATCAGCTCCAGTTATAGATGAAGTTAATGACAATATTGATTATGCCATAACCCATGTTAATAGTGAGTGTATTGCCTCTTAGCCATAGGGCGGTATTTATGAGCTATTTTTACCCTTCTGAACATGGCTGAGTCCTGCAGGAAATCACTCTTCTTACTCTTTCTTCTGATCAAAAGGAGCACAACGCAGAAGGGCAATCATGGAGCACTTCTCTTTTCAGCTGGGAATGTATGCATCCATTTGTACCCTCATGATGGTCATTACCACCTTTATTTCTTCCTGCATGTGGAAAAAAAAAAGATGTTCCAGGTCCAAGCTCAGCCTGGGCAGGTGGCTATGTTGGCGACCTCTTCTATCCTGGCTGTGTCCTCAGCTGATTTTTCTACAAGTTCTGATTCAGTGTTTTAAGGGGTGTTTTTCCAAGGTTAGTGGATCTTCAATGCGGATTGTACAGTGACAGTCTCACATTCATGGAAATTCCTCAGCACTTCCGTGGGGCTGCAGCACGGTTATTTTTGGCCTCCTGCCATTCCATTTACGAGGCACTTGTATTTGACAAACAGATCTCGTTTATACACAGATACCAGCCTTCTTCCCGCCTGGTCAACAGGCACAAGACAAAGCCTGACCTGGACCCCTCTTCTGTTTGCTCGATAGAAGGGAATCATTTCTTCCTGACCTCTGTGAAAGCCCCTTCCAAACACAAGCCTGTCCTCCTCCTCCTCCTGGAAACGTAATTCTGCAATAAGGGTTTGGGGACGTATTTTGCATATCATCAGAACAGTGGCTCTGGAGAAGGTCTCACATTCAGAGTGACTGCGAGTATCCCTGGCTTTCAGGGGATCCAGGAGACCCATGTGATCGGGAAGAGAGTGGGCTGCAGCATGAGGTAGGGCAGACCGGTGGTCTTCAAGTGGGGTTGCACTTGAAAAGTCCAAGATTTCCCAGGAGATGCTGAATCTGGGGTGTCTTTCTCTTGGGCCTTCACAGGTTTAGCTTCTGGATGGCTTCTCACACTCCTCCTGGGAAGCAGGTAGGGGTCTCCTGTCCCCTGGGCTCTCTAAACTGTGGCAGGGTGCCGCCTCGTTAACCACCCTGCCTCCACCCAGGCCTGCTTATGGATTCCTCTGACTACGTCCACCAGGCGGCCTGAACTGGCTGTGGACAGCTGGGCAGCTTGGCATTTTATGGTGAGTGGAGGCTTCCCAAGGCCATAACTGCATGTGCCCGCGAGGGCCGAGGGACGTGCCTTCCTTCCCTGCCTAGTGCTTCTGAGGGCCGCCCTTCCCAGGGGCACAGCCCCTCTCCAAACCCTGCAGGCGGCCCTGTTGCCTCTGCTGGGGGAGGGTGAGTGCAGAGGGGCTGTGTGGAGCAGGCCAGACCAGCAGCGGCACAAGCTCCTCCTTCTATCGGGGACCCCTCAGCCCAGACTGATGCTTTCATGATAACGACGCACCCTGGGGAGGTGCCTTATTGCTCTGCAAAGAAACAATCTCTATGAGAGAAATTAATTGTTTTACTGTTGATGGAAAAGAAATGGGAGAAGTTATTTTTAAATGCTCTTTGTACTTGGGTGTGTTGGGGGGCAGGTCACAGGTGTCTGTCTCAAGACCTCCCTGTCCTAAATAGGGTATGGCTGCCTTCTGATCAGTGACTTCTGCTTGGGACCAGCTGGAGGAGCAGGCCCTGCTGGAATGAGGTCCTGGTAGGCAACGTTGACCAAGGAGGAAACCTGAGTGCAATCCCAGCTCTGTTACCTATTAATTGTGTGTTCCCTCTGCCTCGGTTTCCTGATCTGAACAATATTTTCTTATGGGATGGTTGTGAGGATTAAATGAGATAACATGTGATCAGTGTGTAGTTTACCAGCAGCTAATAGTAAAAGCTGGCTGCACAGTAGGACTTAGCAGCTGGTGGACTCTAGACTTTCCTATGGGAAGAGCTACCTCTGGGCCCTGCCTGTACAATTGATTCCTCCAGTGCTCGAGTCCTCAGTCCTTTGGTCCTGTGGCCCTGACCAGTCTCCATGACTCACCTCAGAGGCCCCTCTGCTCATCGCTATAGCTCGCTGGGCTCATTGTCCCCCTTTGCAGTGTTATCTTTAGTGGAGTCACTGTGGGTGACCATTGGACTTCCCATTACACCAAGCAAACGCAGCATAGAACCCACTTCCAGGGCTGCTCTGTAAACACCAGACCTGCACTCACAGATGCATCCTAATAGGGCCTGACGGCATACTTACTATTTCCAGAGCATCTGGGAGATAACAAGTTTTATGGGAGGAATTTTAATTAGCGCTCTGGGCACATGTGGTGAAATTAACACGGGTAGGGTTGGCTGGGACACTAACTTCTGTAAGATGTCACTGGCCAGATAGGTGGCTATCTATGTGTGTCACCTGGTCCCCAACATTCATGAGTATAGGGGTGGTCTTAGTTACTTTTCTTATCGCTGAGACAGAAAACCCAACACTCGAAGTTAAAAGAGGAAAGGTTTCTTTTTGCTCACAGTTTGTAGAGGTTTCAGTCCATACTTGGCTGGCTCCAAGGCAGGGTGGCACAGCAGAGGGCATCACAGGACAGAAACAGTTCATAGTACGACAGTGCATGCAGAAGGCAGGGAGCAACAGAAGCGGCAGCTGCCTTCTTCTGTCCCTTATATTCCATCCAGGTTGCAAACCTATTCACTGGTGCCACCCACACCCAGGGCGAGGGACGCTTAATCCCAGCATCACACCTTTAAACTCCGAATCACACCCCTACCCACATTCACACATCCTAATCCAGCTTCCTCCAAAAAAAGTCCCACTACAGGAGACATGTAGACCAGGGGACATCTAGACACAAGCCATAACAGGAGCTGAGAGTTGCAGGGAGCAAGGCCATCAAGGATGCCATCGAGGCCCTGTGTTCAGAAGGGCAAAAAGTTGGTGCCGGGCTCAGCTGCTGTCACCTTGAGACTCTCATAATTTAATCTTCAGCTGCAGTTTAGTAAGCAAAATCTTATGGGATACCAGAGCCTTGGGTACTTGCGGAGACACAATATGTACCTGCCTTTCTACA